>CM035418.1:27201180-27303680 GCA_020310875.1 Ceratopteris richardii | reverse complement strand
GCGATGCCAGACATCGACTTGGTGCTTTTTTAGCCTCTTTTTCAACACCCGAAATGGCCACTTGAACACAAGACATGAACAAAGCACTTATATGCTAGAAGTCGATGCCAGACATTGACTTTATGCCGAAACTCGATGCCAGGCATCGAGTTGCTCCACAAACTTCATCTTTTCAAGAAGATGCATCAGTAGATAAAAGTCAAATATGAAGATAAGGAATTATTAGCTAGGATTCGTTGCCAGGCATTGACTTCCCGCATAAAACTCAACCTTTGAACATACATTCGATGCCAGGCATTGATTTGCTTGGAAAACTTCAACTTTTAAAAAAAAATTCACAGAAGACAAACTCTAGAGATGGAAGAAGAAGACTTATACACAGAATTTTAATAAACTATTTCCATAACTATCATATCTTTGTATTCTGCACCATCATATTTACTGAGCTTGTGATTAACTTCAAGTGGAGTTGAAGCTTCTCTGCAATTTTCCATATCAAACTTCTTCAATAGATTCAGAAGATACCTTTCTTGTGATACATATATGCCATGATCTGTATAAGTGACTTCCATTCCAAGAAAGTATAATAACTTTCCTAGGTCACTGATCTTGAACTCTTTCTCAAGTAATCTCTTTACCTCCTTGATTCCTTCATATGAAGTACCTGTGATTATAATGTCATCTACATAAATACAAATGTAGATTGTACCTTCCTCTGTTCTTTTGATGAGTAGACTTGGATGTGCTTTTGAACTTTGATATCCAAGATCATTGAGATACTTCACCAATCTATAGTTCGATGCTCTTGGAGCTTGCTTCAATCCATAGAGTGCTCTTCTCAATCGGCAAAAAAAATTTGGATACCTGGAATCTATAAACCCTTGAGGTTGTTCCATGTATACCGCATCTGATATGTATCCATTCAAGAATGCATTCTTTATATCCAATTGACTAAGGGTCTATCCTTTTGAAGCTGCAATAGCAATGATTGTCCTTATAGTTGACATCTTAGCTACAGGACTGAATGTCTCATCATAATCTATGCCATAGGTTTGGGCATAGCCTTTCACCACCAGTCTAGCTTTGTATCTAGCTATACTTCCATCTGCAAGCTTCTTCACTTTATAAACCCCCTAGCTTCTTACCATTTGGTTTAGGAACAAGTTCCCATGTCTTGTTCTCCTCTAGTGCATTAAACTCTTCCTTCATTGCTTCTTCCCATTCTTTCTTACCTTTAGCTTCATCATAGTTCTGAGGTTCTTCATCATCTTTGACCATATATGCATAGTTCTTCTAAGTTATATGAGAAGTATCATAAGAATACCTTTCTGGTTGCCTTCTAGTCTTGCTTGACCTTCTTGGTTTGCATCCTTCATATGTGTCTGGATACACCTCTTCATCAAATATAGGAGCTTCTTCATTCCTTCTTGTTAATCCACTTTTGGATGTACCTGCTTGCATATAGTCTTCATCTCTATTCAGCTCCACAATTGATTTTCCTTTTTCACATCTTCTTACCTCTTCTTCAAATTCTTCAGCTGTATGACTTTGATCTGCATACCAACTTTTTTGTTCATCAAATGTACCATCTCTAGAAACAAGAAATTGTTTGGTTAGAGGATTCCACAACCTGTAACCCATCTGCTTTTCATCATAACCAATGAACACATTTTTCTGCCTTTGGTTCAAGTTTATGTCTAAGTTGTGATGGCACATAAGCATATGCAATTGATCCAAACACTTTACAATGATCTAGTGTTGGTTTCTTACCCCACCAAGCTTCATATGGAGTCATTCCATTTAGAGCTGCACATGGTAATCTATTCACAAGATATGTAGCTGTATTTATAGCCTCAGCCCAAAGATAATTTGGACAATTCTTCTCCTTCAGCATAGCTCTAGCAAACTCAACCAAAGTCCTGTTCCTTCTTTCTGCTACACCATTGCAATATTGCCTCCTTTCCATCGTGTGACGAGCCCCTTAGAACAATGTACCTACTCATTAAGGGATCTATCTATCTATCTATCTATCTGTCTATCTATCTATCTATCTATCTATCTATCTATCTATCTATCTATCTATCTATCTATCTATCTATCTATCTATCTATCTATCTATCTATCTATCTATCTATCTATCTATCTATCTATCTATCCATCTATCTATCTATCTATCTATCTATCTATCTATCTATCTATCTATCTATCTATCTATCTATCTATCTATCTATCTATCTATCTATCTATCTATCTATCTATCTATCTATCTATCTATCTATCTATCTATCTATCTATCTATCTATCTATCTATCTATCTATCTATTCGTCTCTTTGTCTATCTATCTATCTATCTATCTATCTATCTATCTATCTATCTATCTATCTATCTATCTATCTATCTATCTATCTATCTATCTATCTATCTATCTATCTATCTATCTATCTATCTATCTATCTATCTATCTATCTGGGAAGTACATTCAAACATTAAGATCTGATGGAAGAGGTGAATACATGTCAAATGAGTTCAACAATTTTCTAAAAAGTCATGGAAGTCGGGGTCAATTTTCATGCAGGTACACACCACAGCAGAATGGTGTTGTGAACGCAAAAATAGACATATTGCAAAAATAGCAAGAGCCTTAATGGTTGAGAAGAATATGCCTCATTGTTTATGGGTAGAAGCTGTGCATACTGCTGTATACATCATGAACAGAACTCCTACTGTTGCTATACACCAAGTTACACCTGAAGAGTAGTTTACAAGTACGAAAACAAACTTATCACATGTGAAAGTTTTTTGTTGTATTGCATATGTACATGTTCTAGATGAGTTGAGGACAAAGCTTGATCCGAAAGCAGAAAAATGTGTCTTCATTGGATACTCCCTTGAGCAAAAAGGGTACAAATGTTTTAATCCACTCACATGACAGGTGAAGGTGAGCAGAGATATGGTATTTGATGAAATGTCAAGCTTCTATGCAGATGCCAAAGAAGGACTGAATCTTGAGTGGACCGAATGCATCACCAAGCAATAGTTCCAACTCAAATCCATGGAGTGGAAGATTGCATGGAAATTTCAGTCGAGCAAATTCATCAAATACATCCAAGAAAGGTAAAGAAAAGCTTTTTGCTGGTAGTAAAACATGTGCAAGTTTTGAAGATGTTGATGGAGATTCAAGTGGTTCAGAAAAGAGTCTTGATGAGGAACTTGGATTGCCCTCTGTGAACACTCTAGGAGCAAGAAGGGCCCATGCAGATGATACAAGGAGAAGTGACCCAGGACCAAGAAGATCTGGGAGGATGCGTAATTCAGTGCAATGATTGACATATGATAGTTACATGGCTCGACCTTGTGCCTACATGAAAAAGGTAATACAAGATGCTGAACCTTCTTGTTTTGAAGATGCAATTGGTAATGCAGATTGGGAAAAATCTATGGACGAGGAGATGGCTGCACTTTATGGAAATGATACATGGAAGCTGGCTCCATTGCCACAAGGAAAGAAACCCATAGGCTGCAAATGGGTTTACAAGGTAAAGCATAATGCTGATGGTAGCATAAGCAGGTATAAAGCACGATTGGTAGTTAAAGGATATGCATATACATATGGCATTGATTATGAGGAAACATTCAGCCTTGTAACTAAAATATCTACTGTCATAACACTTGTTGCATTAGCTAAAACAAAAGGATGGACTTTGCATCAGATGGATATGAAGAATGCTTTCCTACATGGTGAGTTACAGGAAGAAGTATATATGGATGAGCCACAAGGATATGAAGATTCAAAGCATCGAGAATATGTTTGCAGGTTGAAAAAGGCTTTGTATGGGCTGAAGCAAGCCCCTCATGCATGGCATGCAAGGATTGGTGATTACTTAACTAGCATTGGGTTTTCAAAATGTGTGATGGAGATCACTCACTATATGCAAGGAAGGCTGATGATGGCATCACTATTGTGGCTATTTATGTTGATGACCTGATTGTAGGTGGTGATAATGAAGGAAGCATCAAAGAGGTAAAGCAACTTCTTATGCAAGAATTTGATATGAAAGATCTTAAACTTTATGAATCACAGTAACCGTAAGGTTTGGATCATTATGCACATTGGGATATGTGAAGAAAACCTTCAAATTTACGGTTCCATTGTATACCAAAGCACCAAACAAATGCATTTACACAAGGACTTCATCTCCAATGTCCTTAGGAATGCAACCAAAATGGGGTAGACATGTTTTCTTTTGATCCATACCATCAATCAACAAACACATATAACACTCTAGATTTTTGAGTGCTTTACTTTGATGATGTATTGATTTCTTTCTTTCTAAGGCTTGACTCTCATGATAGTTCTTTAGAAGGCTTTTAAAATTATCTTTTTCTTGTGGTCTTGTGGCCCCCTTTGCCATGTTTTTCAAAGTGGCACAAACTGAGCATTCACCCATTCTAACTTTACGAGGAATAATCACATTGTTAAACTGTTCTTTCCGTAATGGAGTAAAATGTTGATACAAGAAATACTTCTCATTTTTACTTTCTGTTTCTTCTTTGTAAACTTGAAATAATTCTTGAAGACTAAAGTTATCTGACAAGTGTAACCTTCCAATTGTAGGCATAACTTCACAATGCAAACTAAAATAGTTCATCATCCAACTCATTGCATGACGACCAATAGAACCTTTGTTCCCAACTCCCTGATATGTATCAAAAATGAGATCTCCACATATAAGCCATTGTTGAATCTTATGTATTCTACAATTTCCCATGCCCATCACAAGTTTAAATGCAGCCCTACAACAACGGATCCCTTGAATAAAGTAATATTCAAAAGCAACATGTTTTACGAACATGTTATCCTCAATCATTTGCATGTGAGAAACAATGTATAAATATTTCCTTTCACTATCTAAATGGAGGAATTTCTCTCTTAGCTACTTTAGTTTCTTCATTCCTAATTTATACAAACATTTCAAACCACAACAATGCTTCACAATGTCCAATGCAATTTGTCTATCTGAACTAAGGAATTAAAATATTTTTTTACTTACTTCATGAGGCCTTCGCTCAAAATGCCACTGCTTTGTATATACTCTCTCTCTCTCTCTCTCTTTGCTGACATTCTTTACTCCACATGCACTTGAATCTAAAGAGAGATCAATAGGTTGATCGAGTTCAATAGATGGATTTGGATTGAGCATTGTTGCATTGAGAATCTAAATTAAATGAATCAAATGAAAAATAGAGAATAATTGATACATTCTAAGCCATGGACATCATTCATGAAAGGATCAACTAAAAACAACGAATTTAAAGTCCAAGCATCCAGCAAAAAGAGAGAGCTCATCTTCATTGATAGTGGAAGTGTAAGAGCATTCCTATTGGTTAGGCAATCCATCAATGCATGTATGGAAGTTTTTTGGTTCTACGTTTGATGAGAATGGCTCACATGGAACATTTGATTAGGTCCTAAACCCCCATTTGGAGTGAGACTTGAGTTAAGAGAAATCCTCCAATATTTTGGAGCATTAAGAAATCAGTACTCAATCTTGAAGACTATTTTTCTTGCACAAATATGGAGAAATTACAAGAAAAGTTGTCTTGAAATATTTCCAAATGTGGGATTTTATATAAAAATGGATGAATCCAAGAATACTTTTGAAAATTTTGGCCCCCCATGCTACATTGTTAGGATATGTCCAGGCGTTCCCAACTGAAATAGACGCATCAGGGCCAGCTCTTGATTAAGTTCTTCATAAACCTGAACATATACTCTTGTTTTGATATTAAAAAGACATTGAAGTTTTTTTCGTTACTCCCAACTTAAAAACTAATCACTCAAAGGCTAATGTCAAGACCCCCTAGTAGTCTAGACTTTTATCTCTCAACAACCAAGGTTTTTGAGAGTTAGCTTCAAGCAAAATCTTGCCTCCTCACCTTAGCTATCGGGTTTTGGGCTTTCATGAGTAAAGAATGGAGCTCGTGTTGAACACACTTGATAGAAAATTACACTATTAGGAAGGTATAAAGCTTAATGTGTTAGTGAAAGTGTTGTTTATCAACACATTTGTGATCTCATCCATCATTAAATTCCTTTATTTTATAATTCCTAATAATAATGAATTTCTCAAACATGGAAATAACATGCAAATACTTGCATTGTATGGGCGATCCTAACTAGAAGTGGGTGCCTAGAATTAAGTGGGATATATATGCTCAAACGTCAACAATATTGGTAGATTGGACATCCAACTGGTGAGGGATTGGCTAATAAGCATTTATTTGAATCTAATAAAGATTGACAAACATTTTTGCTACCAACTTACAACGATTCTCCTAACGTGTAAGATGCCCAATGTTGGGGTGACAACATATACTTCAAGTAGCTTTAGGTATACTCCCTTGCCTATCAATTTACTACTACTAGCCTTCCTGACTTCTTATTTGGTGGTCTCCAAATTTGATATGGAATCACATCCTAAAGCTATGTCATTTTACATGTAATCACATCCTAAGAAAGCAAATGAGTGAATGTTTTAAATCATGATTTCTTAGAAATAACAAAATACCTTCCAAAAAAAATCCATGGGGAAGATTTTTTGATAACCAAATATGATATAACCAAGTCTAATCTGGCTAAAATTGGTTGCTTCCTACTTCAATTCTATAGTCCAGTTGTGCCATCAAGTTACACCTAGTTTGACTCAGTTACAGCAAGTTAGTTCCTAGTTCAACTCAGCCAAATGTCTAATAAATAGATCACATGACCAAAGGATCATTTTACAAATGTGCAATTCGAGATAGAGCATAGAGAGCAAAAGAGCATAGAGAGAAAAAGAGCAAAAAAAGCCTAAGCAAAGCAAAAGTCAGTAATGGAGAAGAAGGGAGCTAGAGAAAAATCTCACATGTAACTTAAATTTACCCAACAATTAAAGAAATCAAAGTAATTTTTGTGAAGTAAGTCACATTCTTGTCCCAATTCAAAGTGATGGAATTCGATACCAAGAATCAAGACTACAAGAAAAGTTGATGCCAAGCATCAACTTTTGGGAGAAATTCGATGCTAGGCATCGAGTTTTGGGCGAGATCAATGGCAAGCATCAAGTTGGGCAAGGAATTTGATGCCAAACATCAAATTGGGTGACAAGTTCTATGTGAGGCATCGACCTAGCCTCCAAACTCAATACCAGGCATTGAGTTGGGCGAGGAAGTTGATGCCTTGCATCAAATTGCTTGCCAACTCGATGGTTGTGATTGACTTTCTCCCCAACTCGATGCTTGGCATTGAGTTTGGAGGCCAAGTCAATGCCTTGCATCGGCCTTCTCGCCCAATTTGATGCATGGCATCGAATCGGACGAAGGGCTTCATGTTTTGCATACCCCCAATTTGATGCATGGCATCACCTTGGGGATTCACTACTTTGAATGAGCATGACCATGAAGCAAGGTAAATAAGATGAACATGTATTCTATATAGACTCATGTTGCTCAAATCATGTAGCAAGGAATGTAGCTCTACTCTGAAACTTGGAAGATCCAAGGAATAGACATGAAGTCCAAATGGGAGATGGCAATACGCATCAAATGTAGAAGATAGGAAATGTGAAGTCTTCATTTGGTAATATGAATCTATTGAGCAAGGTACTTGTCCCAACTATCACAAAAACCCTCATAAGTGTAGATGAGATTGTTAAAAAAGGACTGCACATCAAATTCACAAAGCATGGAGCATTTGTTGAGGATCTGCATCAAGGATTCAAGAGGATAGTGAAAGGTAAAGAGTCAGGTAGGCTATTTACCATTAGGAAAAAAGGTGAACCCTGCATGGGCCTTTTAGCTTAAGGAGTGATTAGCCATCGACCAATGAGAAGAGGGTGGTGGCCATAGTCTAGTCCCTTAATCACATAGACTAGGCATAGGCTTCCCTTGTTTTTGTGTGGTCAAAGAGCTAGAAACCATCTAGAATTGGTGGTTTTTCTTAGAGGATGGTTTTGAGAACCTCAAAATTCATTTAGAGCCATTCAATTCATAGAGGATCTAAGGGCCACGATTGAATTCAAAAAGTCAAGGCGCGGACGAATTCCCACTCTTGGATTAGCTTGAGATTGAAGGGATGAGATACATGCAATCATTACAGTAGGTGCCTTTTCGACAGAACCGTTGGATTTTGGGTGGAATCGAATGGTGGAGTTTGAATTCTCTGAATTTTGAGCACTTAGCCTTGTAGCCATTAGATCTACGGATGATCCGACGGCTTGGATTCAGCCCAAACATCAAAAAGGCGCCTTTAAATGGTAGCCACTAGATGTGCCTCACATCTGACGGTCTGAATGCATCCAGAAAAGAGGCTGAGCCCCGTTCATGCACGTCCATTAGATCTAGAATGATCTGATGGCCGATCTTTTTGCAGAGAGAATTCGAAGATCTTGTCCCCACTCCCATGAGTTCTCTTCCATTCTCTCTCTACATTAGAGTATTCTTTGATATACACCATTGATTCAATCAATCTAAAGGCTCGGAGAGGCTCACGTATGAGAGAAAAAAGAGGATATTTCATCCACAATATTTTATTATGCCATACCACTAGTCGTTTCATGTGGCTCAATAAGCTCATGGATTAAGCATTTTAATCCCTAAAAATTAGGGATCCTTACAAGGCCCATGCAGGGTTCACCTTTTTTCCTAATGCATTTGAGCTCTAAGATACTAGAAACATTGCATTGGTCAATTATGGTAGCCGAACCCTATCAGAGTTGGAAATTTGGCACAAAAGGCTAGCTCATATAGGTGAACAGGCTCTAAAGCAAATCAATAGGGATCAGAGTGTGCTTGCTCTACCAAACATATCCAAACAATACATGATATACAAATGTAGTGTTTCTCAATTTGCAAGTCTCACAAACAGCCATTCACAAAGAAGGGATACATTCATAGAGACCTATTGGAGCTAGTCCATATAGATGTATGGGGACCAAGCAAGGAGCCTTCAATCTCTTGATCCACATATTATGTGTCATTTATTTATGATTGTAGTAGATGGATAATACTATACTCTATGAAGCATAAAGACAATGTGTTCTCATGTTTTAAGAAATATCTAGCACTTGTTGAGAATCAAACAACAAAGACTTTGAAGAGGCTAAGGTCAGATGGAGGGGGAGAATATTTCTCCCATGATTTTGATTCTTATCTCCAAGAGAGAGGAATCAAAAGAGAGATTACAACTAGGTATACCCCAAAGCAAAATGGAGTGGCAAAGAGAAGAAATAGAACTGTGGTGGAGGCTACAAGGTCAATGCTAAATGAGAAGAAGTTTCCCAACTACTTATGGTTGAAGGCTATATCCACATCCACCTATATGATAAATAGACTCCCATCAAAAGCATATTATGGGATGACACCTTATGTAGCATGGAATGGAAGAAGATGTAGCCTTTATCATTGTAGAATTTTTGGGTGCATAGCATATGCACACATACCTTCACAAATCAGAGGAAAATAAGATCCAATGGTAGAGAAATGCATATTAATTTGCTATGACCTTAATAAAAAAGGTTATAGGCTATACAATCCAAGCAATAAAGGTTTTATTGTAAGGAGAGATGTTGTGTTTGGTGAAAAAAATCTTGGTTTGAAGATGATTGCAGTAAAATCAAACTTCCCTATGACATAGAGGAAGACTTTCTAACATTGATAAAAAGGAATGAGCCTATACTGGAAGCATCAAGTGATTCTGATGATGAATAGAAGACTCCAAGAAGAGAAATCAACTCTTGGAACTCCAAAGTCAAAGACAAAGTGCAAGAGTTGAGAGGTGTGGCAGAATCCTCTCAACAAACTATAAGAAGGTCTACTAGGGAGAAAAGGAAGCCAGAAAGGTATGTTTATGACACCTCTTTAGTCATTAAGCATTCAATATACATAGCACATGACTCAAACTCTAAAGAACCATCAACATATGAAGAAGCCAAGAAGAAACCAGAATGGAGAAGTGCCATGGAAGAAGAAATAGAAGCTCTACAAGAGAATCAAACTTGTGAATTAGTGCGCAAGAAACCATCTATGAAGATCATTGGATCAAGGTGGATATACAAGGTAAAGAAGAATTATGATGGATCAATTAAGAGGTACAGAGCAAGTCTTGTAGCCAAAGGGTTTGCACAAAACCAAGGTATTGATTATGAAGAGACATTCTCACCTGTGGAAAAAATCCCTACAATTAGAGTACTTATGAGTGTTGCATCTTCCAAAAGTTGGAATATATATCGTGGATGTTAAAAATGCTTTTCTAAATGGTTGGATTTCAAAGGAGGTATATATGGCTCAACCTCGTGGCTTTGAAGATCAAACATACCCTGAACATGTGTGTAGATTGAGGAAAGCCTTGTATGGCTTGAAGCAAGCTCCTAGAGCTTGGAATCATAGACTTGTCACTTACTTGCAGGATAAAGGTTCTATGGTAAGCAAGGAAGATCCTTCCCTCTTCATTAAGAGGAACCACTCATTGGTCATATACCTTTGTGTATATGTGGATGACATAATCATTACAAGTAATGATGCATATGGAATTAGGGAAAGCAAATCTCAAATGAAGAAAGCGTTCAAGATTAGTGATCTTGGCTTACTCACATACTTCCTAGGTCTGGAAGTGGTATATATAGAAAAATTTAGGTTCCTAATTCAAAGAAAGTACATTGGAGATATGCTCACCAAATTCAGTATGGAAAATACGAAGGTTCCAGGTAATACCCATGGAGGTAAATATGAAGCTAATCATGAAGGTGAGTTAGTTGAAGATGTTACTAGCTATCAAAGCTTAGTTGGAAGCTTGAATTATGCTACTCTAACTAGATTAAATATCTGTTATGGGGTTAGTGTGCTAAGTCAGTTCATGCACACTCCAAGGAAGCCTCACATGGAAGCAACCAAGATAATTGATGTGAAGTACTTAAAGGGCACAATCAATGAAGGGTTATACTACCCTTATACATTTGATATAGATATTAAACTTTTTTCTTATGCAGATTGGGCATGCTCTAAAGATGATAGGAGAAGCACATCAGTTTATCTTACTTTTGTAGGTACAAAGTTAATTTAATGGTCTTCCAGGAAGCAACCTACATTGCTCTTTCATCAACAGAAGCTGAATATAGAGGACTTGCAGATGCTTCACAAGAAGCTATGTGGATTAGAACTCTATACTCAAATTTAGGGCTAAAAACTTCAACTCCACATATATTTGGGGATAACATTAGTTCATCACATCTTGTTACTAACCCTATCTATCATGCTAGGACTAAACATATAGAAGTTCACTACCATTATGTCAGGGGAAAGATTATGAGTAAGGAGATACAACTCTCATATGTATCTACACATCAACAATGTGCAGATATGATGACAAAAGCATTGGATGGAAGCAAATTAAACATCAAATCAATGATTGGATTACAAAGGATCATGAAGGATTGAAGACTCAAGCATCTTTGGCTTGAGGTGGAGCTATTGGTGTAGTTAGC
Organism: Ceratopteris richardii; assembly: GCA_020310875.1. NCBI lineage: Eukaryota > Viridiplantae > Streptophyta > Polypodiopsida > Polypodiales > Pteridaceae > Ceratopteris > Ceratopteris richardii. The sequence continues at coordinate 27,292,160 of CM035418.1, read as the reverse complement.
AAGCCTAAGTTCCTGGCTCACTATTCACGATTACACATCATTTCATTTCCTCACAAGAAGAACCACATATGAATAGTTGCTTGTCAATTTAATCATATTTACCTTGGATAATTGTAAAAGCTAAGAGAGTAAGAAATCTCGTGAATTCAGGGAGCTGAACCCACATGCATGTGGTAGGAAGAATCAATTCGAATCATTCCTAAGGTGTAGGATCACTTTTAGGTGAGGGAAAAAGTCAAATTTAAACTTAGAACATGTATATAAATACACATACTTTTATTCATGGAATATGCAAGCTATTCTGAGACACATTAAGCTACATCAATGAGCATACATTGAGGTGACCTCATGTATGACTAGTCCACTACAAGTCCCTTGTATCATATATTCATTAGCATATACATTTTGATACATTTCTTCAAGTACATCTCTGTCTACTGTTCTCTATTGCATATTCATCATTATAGTAACTTTGTGGAATCAATTTCTCTTCATGTACTTACTCATTTACTATTCTTTGACTTGGCTTAGTTAGAATGAAGTGTCTACTACATGCATATCAATTGTCATCAAGTTTGGTTTAGATGATCTCGAGATATGAAGCATACAAAGTGATCGTGTGTGCATACCTTTTAGATCCTGAAAAAGTTGGGATGACCCCCCTAACTTGTTAGAAATCACTTCTCAATGTATGATATAGTTAAATTGAGGAAACAACCTGCTTTAGTTAGCTACAAAAATTAGAGTTGTGCAAAATCTCACTAGTGAATTCATACTAGGTTGTGATCTTTGAGTACAATACTGAGCACTTCTATTCCCAAAATAGAAGGTGTCTTCACATTTGTTGCATATGCAAGTTATTTGTTTTGATGCAAACATTTGGGAATGATGCTCAAAAGGACTTAGTGGTTCCAAATGCATTATTGTGAAGCAAGAAGTGTATTAAGCATACCTAGATCAGTTAACTTGGTAGGTGTAGAGTAGGTTTTTTGCAACACCAGCTCATCTATGGAACCCATCTATCCATCTCCTCACAAAAGAGGAGAGTAAAAACTATTTTACAATAGGGAAATTACTTTTCAACATGGCAAAGATAATCAACTACGAATGTGTGTTCTTGAAGGAGAGTATCTTCCTATGTTGGAAATGAATCTTGTAGGAGTAGCTAGAGGTCCTTATTAGTGGATAAGACTATAAAAATGATTTTCTTTGCAAGCTTATGGTGGCCAACTCTCCAAATGGATGCAAAGACCTATGTGAGAATTTTTGATGTGTGCCAACAAAACAAATACGGAATCGAAAGACACGATATGCCCTTAAGATTGCTCGTATGTGCAAGAGGTTTTATGAGACTGAGAATTGATTTTATTGGACCTATTAGTACCCTAGCAAGAGATTCTCATGCTGAGTATATCATAGTGGCTACGGATTACTTAACAAATGGGTAAAACCTAAGGCAACAAAGAAAAATGATGTTCAAACCACTACAAAATTCTTATTTGAAAACATCTTCACCAGGTTTGGGCTACCCAAAGAGATAACCAGTGATAGAGTTATGCACTTCATCAATGAATTCATTGAATCAATCTTGAATGAGTTTTTGGTAATTTATAAAAATTATGCCCACCCTATCATCCACAAGCCAATGGACAAGCAAAAAGTTAAAATAAGGTAATATGCATAATTCTAACTAAGATAGTCAATAGTGGCAGATCTGATTGGGACAAACAGATGCATCATGCAATATGGGATTTTAGAGTGGCATACAAGACAACATTTGGTACTACACCTTTTCACCTAGTATATGGAAGGAATTCCATACTTTCAACTGAATTATTATTTCTTCTCTTCAAATATCTAAGAAGTACAAGTGGACAGGACATGAATTGTCCAAGCAATTGGATCAAATAGAGAAATTGCATGAAACTAGGATACAAGTAATGGTAGGAGTCTATGTTGTCAAGAGAAGAAAAAAAGCATGTTATGATGCTCATCTAAAAGATAAAGGTCTTAGTGTTGGAGATTTAGGATTGGTGTACACATTGAACAAACATTCAAAGAAAATCCAACAAAGAGGTTATGGTCCTTTGATCATCAATTGAATTTCCTCAAGTGTAGCTTTTAACGTAGCAACACTTCATGGAGATATTCTACCAAATTGTTTAAGTACATGTTGAGTAAAGAGATATATTGAGCCAATCACAAAGAGAATATTAACTAGACTCCTAGGAGCTCAAAATCATAAAAAAAGAGGAAGAGATTATTCAAGAGGAAGCTACTCAAGAAGCTCTAGAGAGAATAAGAAAATGGAAGGAATGGATTCAAGAGTGAGATGAGAGATATATAAAGCGTGAAGAACCGATTCCCATAGCTAATTATTGCACAACAAACATCAAGAGTTGGGTAATAGGCCAAGACAACCCTATTTAAAACTAGGGATTGGAAATGAAGAGTATCACTTGGTAGATTCTTCAATTGACATGGGAGAATCACTAAGCAGTGTTGGTGCTTCCTTAGTTGAAAAACTAAAGATGTTGGTCACCCCAATCGAGGCATAAATTATTGGAATTGGAGGCAATCATATGAAATTCTTCGACAAATTAAGCTTTTCCTTACACCTAGGAAATAACACCATGTGACATAAACTATTAGTGAGTGAGGACTTGAATTTGCTTGAAGAGCTCATCCTAGGATAGTACTGGATGTACAAATTTGAGGTTACACTGAATTAAGCTCAAAGATTTGCTGCCTCCAAAATAGGGCATAGATAAGTGTTAAACCCAACATTGAAAACCCTAATGTGTAAAACATGATTGTGCATGAATTAGATAAATAAGAATATTCTCTTCCTAGTGAACTCACTTCTCAATTTATCTACCTCTTCAAGTAAAATCTTATTGTTATGCGAATACCTTAAAGATCCCTCCTTGCCCATAAACCACTCAAGAGAGATATGGTGAGGCAATCATTTCTCGAGAGGAGATTAGAAAGATTTTTCCAAGCAGGAAATGAAGGAAGACCAAGAACAAGTAGTTCCTTGGAGAGAAGCAGATGTGGATCCACAAGGACCAAATTAAATATTACCAAGTGATTGAAAGAAAGAGAAAATGAGAAAATCCTAGAGTGAAGAAGCAAATAATAATTGTGGTATCAGAGAAACAAATCAATTCAAGGAGGATTCAAATTTGAGTGTCAAAGGAGCTCTTGGATGCTAAAAAAAATTTGGTACCAAAACACACTTTGGAGTAGGTAAAGACTGCTCTACAAACATGGAACCAATGATTTTTTCACAAATCAAAGACTCAATCAAGGACTCCAACCAACCAAAGAACACCGGGGAAAAGCCGGAGCAAGAAAAACAAATATATGTCCCACTAATTCCTTCAAGCCATCGTATCCTCCTCCTTTTAAAATTTCTTTTTCTTGCCCCTATGTTGGGTTTTATGCATATTCTTCAATGCTACTTTCAATGATGAAGAAATGAAAATCCCATTCCTTTTTATTTATGGACCTTGGGAGATCTTTATCCATGCAGAAATCATATCTACCATTGATTAATTCTCAAATTATAATGTTGGAAAGTATGGTCCACATTAGACAAGAGGGAGAAAATGAAAGAATCTAATCTTCTACACTTCATAATTGGAGACCTTAGAAATTGTTAATTGCTAACAATGGGAAGGATCATGTATTTATATGTAGAGAAAATGCATATTAAGGATAGATGATATTGTTCTTCTGATAGATTATTCTCCTAGGAATTTGGTATGTACAAGAGTTTCAAAATTACGGAAGACTTATTTTCTAAAACTCTTGCTTTATTTTTTTTATTTCTTATTTTGTTCAAGAGGTTCACATTACCATGGAGAAGCTAAAAAGAAAAAAGCATCCCATTGTGAAGGAATGTTCATGTTAAGATTTTTTGTTGATATACATTAGCTTTAGAAAGTTTCCTTCAATCAAAGATATGTTCCTAACGAGTTCCACATTAACATTATGACACTAATCCTTTGAGATATCATAAATGAATGATGTTCATAAATTGAAATTTAGTTTATATTAAGTATTTGTTGGTTTCTTGGACCTCTATATTATCCCATATATTGAAGTAAAAATTTTGTAATATTTCTTCTTTATTTTATTTGTAGGGGATGTTATCTCTTAAGGAGGATTTTCTCCCAACTTGTATATATGTCCATGTACCTAAGAGAATATTATCCTTTTACATTCCACAATTACATTATGTGTTGTGCCCCCCAAGATTCTTCTTCTTTGGAATATTGTTTATGTGTAATCTCAATCAAGCTTTAAGAATTGGTATGAAATATGGTCAGCACTTCATGAGGTACATTGTTGATACACCCCTCCTCACTTTGTTAGATTTCTATGAAACTTGGTTAGAATTTTCAAGGTAATATGTAATAAAATAAGTATATATATATATATATATATATATATATATATATATATATATATATATATATATATATATATATATATATATATATATTGCACGAAGATCACTCTAGGCAGCATAGGTCCATTATGCGTGTTGTAGACGAAGCTTTCCTAGCTAGTCAGAAGGGCAAAGGTAAATAGAGCTCATCTATTACTAAGCAGAAATATGCTAATTCTCCACAATCAAAGAAGGATGACAAAGACAAGAAGAGAACACAAAGACTAGAAGAAAACCAAAGATGTGTATGACACTTTGCTGAATCTTTTTATGGGTGGACAGTCTAGTGTTGGTCCAAATGAGGCAATTTCTTAGCCTTTACAGGTTTCATGTGATGTTGCAGATAATTCCATTTCTGATGTAGATTTACATGGTGCACTTGTTGATGAGAGGAATCATATAGAGGAAAAAAAAATGCCAAAATGGCTCTTGTTGACTTTGCAAGATAGGAAATTATATGCACCTCTATCATATCATGCTTATTCAGGATCTCATAGTGCTTCTTTTGCATTAGATTTCTATGCTATGGCTACCTCTAGTCTTTGTGATGAAAATGAACCTATTTCATTTGATCAAGCACAAAATTCAAAAAATTGCATGGTTGCTATGCAATCAGAATATGATGCTATTATGAAGAATGGTATTTGTTCTTGATGTGATTTGCATCTCGACAAATAGGCCATTGGTACTAAGTGGGTATACAAGCTAAAGCATAAGCATAATGGAACAATTGAGAGGTATAAGTCTAGGCTTGTTGCAAAGGCTATGCTCAAGAAAGAGGCATTGATTTTGATGAGACCTTTGCTCCCACATGCCAAATGAATATTGTTGGTAGCATCTATGCACTTGTGCCTTATCAAATTAAAATATACATCAATTGGATATTAAACCTACATTTCTAAATGTTGTCATACATGAAGAAATGTATGTTTTTCAACCCCAAGTTTTTGTGCAAAAAGGGCATGAAAAAAAGTGTGGAGGTTCCACAATGCATTATATCCTTTGAAGCAAGCACCACATGCTTGATATGAAAATTTATATGCCTACTTGATTGCACATGGTTTTAAGAACAGTCCAACTGAGAACACGTTACATGTTAAACGTGCAAATGATGTGCTTCTGATCATTGTTGTCTATGTGGATGGATGGATGGATTGATGGATGGATTGATGGACGGATGGATGGATGGATGGATGGATAGATAGGTAGATAGGTAGATAGATAGATAGATAGATAGATAGATAGATAGATAGATAGATAGATAGATAGATAGATAGATTATATAGATTATATATATATATATATATATATATATATATATATATATATATATATATATATATATATATATATATAGATATAGATAGATAGATAGATAGATAGATAGATAGATAGATAGATAGATCGATCGATGATGTCGCAGTTATTCATCAAAGAGAAGAAGAACCTCTCACAAGCATTAAAACTGTAGATTCCAAGGAGGGGAGTGAAGTTAGTAAAAAGAAAAAGAAAAGAAAAGCAGTGAAACACGAAGAGGAGTAATCATTGTTTGAAGTACTAGAAAATTTCAAGAAATATGAAGTTGAAGATCGGAAAATTTTGGTACGAATGCCTAAGAGGGAGGCCATTGTAAGAGAAGCATATGACAATAAAGAAAGGACCAAAAAAATTGTAGTAACCATTGAAGGAAATGAAGAGAGATGTATGTACATAGGAGATGAAGTGCAAAAGAAGAAGCAGAGCTTGTAGCTCTATTAAGGGAATATAGGGACGTGTTTGCATGGCATTATAGGGATTTGAAAGGAGTAGATCCAAAAATTTGCTCTCATACAATCCCCATGACTCCTGATGCTAAACCCACCAAACAAAAGCCCTACACATATAATGACACTTATGCAGCTAAAATAAAAGAAGAGATTGACAGGTTGATTGAAGCCGGGTTCATCTATGAGATTGAGCATACTGAATGGGTGTCCCCCATTGTAGTGGTGCCCAAGAAGAATGGAAAATTGCGAGTGTGTATTAACCTCAAAAAAGTTAATGCTGCTACAATCAGAGATAGTTATCCGCTTCCAATCACTGAACATTTATGGGAGCATGTTGCAAGCAAGGAATTTTATAGCTTTCTTGATGGATTTTCAGGTTACAATCAAGTAGCCATCACCCCAGAAGATCAACACAAAATGGCTTTCGCCACAGAATGGGGAATCTTTGCATTCTGTGTGATGCCATTTGGGCTCACCAATGCACCTACAACATTCCAAAGGCTCATGTGTCATGTCTTCAAGGAGTTCTTGCGAAAGAGCTTGGAAGTATATGTGGATGATTTATGTGCTCATTCCCAAGAAAGAAGATACCACATCCCTGAGCTCAGACAGATTTTCAACGTGTAGAGAATATCAAGTGTGTCTGAACCCAGAGAAGTGTGTGTTCATGGTATGACAAGGTAAACTCTTAGGTCATATTGTTTCTAAGAATGGAATATCAACAAACGTGGACAAAGTAAAAGCCATTGCAGAATGTCGAGGCCAAGGAACGTTAAAGAGGTTCAAGCCTTTATGGGACATTGTGGATATTATCGCAGGTTCGTCCACATGTATGCGATCATAGCTAAACCTCTTTATGCCTTGCTAACGAATTTTGAGTGGAATAACGAATGCGAGAATTCCTTCAATGAGCTAAAGAGATGCTTGTGCTCCACACCAATACTGACCACTCCTGATTGGAATAAGCCATTCCATGTCCACGTGGATGTATCCAATGATGCAATAGGATGTGTGTTGTCACAACCAACAGGTGAAGGAAATTTAGACTTGCCTATAGCATATGCTAGCAGGCAATTGAACGATGTTGAATGAAACTATACCACAACTGAGCGAGAGGGTTTAGGCATGGTATATGCTGTGAAAAAGTTTATACACTACTTATTGGACAACAAGTTCAAGTTTTTCACTAATCATCAAGCTTTACTATATTTGGTCAATAAACCTTACAATACAGGCTGCTTAGTAAGATGGTTCTCTTACTAATAGAATACGACTTTGAAGTTGTTGTCAGGAAAGGTAAGACCCACCTCAAGGCAGACCATCTTTCTCGCATCACTTTAGGTGATTCACCACAAGGAGTGTCTCATGAATTGCCCGATGCTTATCTCTTCAATTTAGAACTTGTTCCTAAATGGGCAAATAAGTTGGTACCTATCCTAACCTTTGGACCTGCAAACAAAAATGTGAAAACAAACAAAGAAGAAATTGTAAAAATCACAAAAATATCAAATATTGGCAGGGAGCATGTACAAACAAGATACAAATGGTGTATTAGCTTGTTGTGTCGAGGAGGATGAACATAGTAGTTGGTTGCAACAAGCCCATGAAGGATTGCTAGGAAATCACTACTCCAAACAATGAACATTGCAGAATCTAAAATGTTTAGGAGTGTATTGGCCTAGCATGGACAAAGAAATATAGGAGTGGATTAAGAATTGTTCAATGTGCCAAGAGAGACCCCCAATGGAGCATGCCACCCTTTGTCATATGTCGTTAATTCCAGATTGGAGTGCTCCATTGGTAGAATTTATGAGATCAGGAACACTAGCAAACGAGGCTAATCTAGCAAGGAGATGAAGCATGGAGCAAGATGCTAAGGAATAGGCCTTAGTAGGCATTAACCTATATCAGAGAGGCAAGGATGGATACCTAAGACTATGCATTCATGAATCAGACTACTTGAAGGTCTTAGAAACTGCACATAGTGGTGTTACAGGTCGACACTTTGGGCCTGATAGAGTAATCAAGACCATTCTATTCTCACGACTTTGGTGGCCCACTCTTTATATGGATGCACATACCTATGTGAAGAAATGCGACACATGCCAACGTGCACAATATCCAATTAGAAAAGATGAGATGCCTTTGAGGCCAATGATGGGAGGGTGCACATTCTCGAAGTGGGGTATAGACTTTTTTGGTCCTATTAACCCCCCAGATAGAAACTCCCATGCAGAGTACATTATTGTAGCCACATATTACCTTACCAAGTGGGTGGAAGTAAAAGACACAATAAAGAATGATGCTCAAACGATGGCTAAGTTTTTATTTGAGAACGTGTTCACCAGATATGGGTTACCCATAGAGTTAGTAAGTGATAGAGGCACACACTTCTTGAACGAAGTCATTAAAAATCTCCTTCAAGAATTCATGGTGATACATAAGAAGTCGGCCCCCTATCATCCCCAAGCTAACGGACAAGCTAAGAGCACGAATAAGATCCTATGTAACGTATTGACAAAACTTGTAAATAATAAACGCTCTGATTGGGACAAACAACTTCATCATGCTTTTTGGGCTTATCGAGTTGCCTACAAAACGGTACTCAATTACACCCCATTTCAAATGGTCTTTGGACAGAATGCTGTGCTACCATTGGATTTCCTAATCCCAGCCTTGAAAGTAGCACAAGAATACGAGTGGAATGGACATGAGTTGTCCTCTAGGATCTTTGATCTAGAACGTTTAGGTGAGATGAGGCTACGGGCGGCAGTAGGCATTTATGTTGCAAAGAAAAGGCAAAAGGCTTACTTTGATGCACATATAAAGGATAAAGGATTGAAAGAAGGAGATCTAGTGCTGATTTATATGCTAAAGCAACATGCCCATAAATTGGAGAAACGAGGATATGGACCCATGATCATTAATAGAATCTCCACTAGTGGTGCGGTTCAATTGGCCACTCTAGAAGGTGACATCTTGCCAAACTATATTAGTGGATGTTGAGTCAAGTTGTATCAAGAACCTCTTATAGAGGATATGCTTATGAGACTCAGCACTACTAAAAATCGAAAAGAAGAGGAGTTAAGGGTTAGAGAAGAAGCACAGGCAGAGGCCAAGGAGCACATCAGGAGGAATAAGTTAAGATGACTAGGCCTAGATGTCAACACAAAAGCCCCAAAATATCACATGGACATGTGCCAAAAATTGGACATAACTACTTCTCGAATAGTTGACCGACGCCCCTTTGTGACGGTAGAGGTCGGACAAGGAAAGAGTATAAGGACTGTGAGAGCATTGGTTGATCAGGTGCAGCAACTAGTGCACTTAGACTTTCATACTGCCAAGACCTGCAATTGGACATCAAGCCCATAGAAGCCTATCTCATAGGATTGGGAGGTGTGGAAACCCCTTGTTTGGGCGAGGTGGAACTTCCCATCTACCTTCAAGATGTTCCAATGAAAGTCAAAATGCTAGTATGTCATGATGAGGACCTTACCAAGCCACTCATCTTGGGTCAAGATTTGATTTTTGACCAGGCAATCAACTTAAATCTCAGAAGCCGACTTCTTCAAGTTTGGGTGCATGAACAATGTATTACATTGAATTAGACAACTGCATGCTCACAAATCCAGATGTCACACATTCTCTTAGTTCTTCTAGGACTATCTTAGCAAAAAACGATGTTGTATGTGTCAAAAGCTCTGTGTTCCAGAAGAACTCAATCATGGAAGAACTGGCTCAAAGACAAGCGGACTCCTCCTCTCATGCAAGGACTAATGCTGCAACTACAACTCCACCACAAGGGCAAGCAAATGAGTACAAGACAACAACTATATCAAATAGACAAAGAGATTTCAAGAAGAAAGTAGTTCCGAGCATGAAACAGATCTGGGTACGAAGGAGAGCAACCACCAACCTTGCCAACACAATTTCCACTCAGGCAAGGCAACCATGCAAAAACAAGAACCAAACAATCACGACTAGCTCACCCAGAAGGTCTCCGAAAAATTTGGGTGCCTAAGAACTTAGTTGCAGCTCAACAAGGGCGATTACAGATGTGGGTACCTAAGAAGCTCTTACATACACAACAACCTATGCTCTCCCACATGCGAAAGGTCTCAAAAAATAAGCCAAGGAGAGAAAAGGGTAAGAACATAGCACAAAGACCAAAAGAAGATAAACTCAACCCTTCGGCAAAAGTAAGGCGACAATCATCAAGGATATGGGTTTGGAAGCCTAAGGTACCAGTAGCATCCACTACACCAAAGAACGAACCACTCCAGATACAAAATTTAGGCAACCAACCAAAGGTGAAGAAGTCAACAAGGTCTTGTACGTGACCCAACACTATTTTGAAATGGGTCCCTAAAATCAGTTGTCCTTTTGACATCCAATGGATCCCTTCGACAAAGGCTACATCAACATCTGCAAGAACATTGAAAGCCTCGACGTGCAACAACCATGTGCCTTTGGCATAACCTTGTCTTTTGCACCATGGAGGTCATGCACTTCCAAAGTATGCATTAATATAGGGCCACCTTACACGGCTGTGCATAGACACAATTGAGAATCCCAGCCACATGCGACACATCTGATATATGTAAAATATTTTATTGATGCTAACACCTTTCTTCTTGTTTTATGCCATTGTTCCACAAAAAAAAAAAGAAAGGCAGAAGAAACAAGACCAAGCACGCAAAGACTCTCATCAGGGAACCATCACTGAGGACATCCATCAACAAGAAAGACAAGCTTATGATTAGTCACTGTGATGGGAGTACAACATGAAGAGATAAACATCGACCGACCTTTCACCATGGTAAGGATCCCCCACTTCGGCAACATTACAACCATGATACTTTAGGAAACCTCTTCATCAGCATACCCTTGAGCACTTTGCTCAAGACCCAATTTCTTGCACCATACTTCTTTCCATGCATTTTCCAAGTACGCACATAGGGCCACATTACAAGGCCGTGCACAAGGCACATAATGTTTTCAACCCATGCACTAATACACTGACCCATCCTTCATTATGGGCCATGAGTACTTGTCATGAAAACTAGGGAAGCCATCTTTGACAACTAGAGGACATCAAGATGACAACAGCAAGAGCAAGGAAGCAATCCACAACCGAGAGCTACTCACAATCAACCGTGATAACCTATTTGGAGTAGCTCACAATTTTTGAAAGCTCAACAATACACTCTCATGTTGGAATCAAGGAAGAAGTATATATAGAGGGACTAAACATGAAGAATGGGACCAACAACCCTATGAAAAGTGAAAGACGAACACTCTGGTGGAGACTCGAGGAACTCTACCTCTCAAAGTACTACATGGAACAACCACTACAACAAGGGTTTGTCAGGGACGATAGAGTCAAGAGGGGGGGAGTGTTGAAGCTCAAGGTGAAGGACAAGGTCAAGGACAAAGCATGAAAGCGCATCAAGGAAGTGGACACATAAGAAGAAGGAGCAAGTAGGGAGCTCTAAGAAGCACCTGTCAAATTTTCAAAAGAAATCCCTATAAAAATAGTGATTTTTATCACTAAGAACCATTGTAAATACCATTTTTCATTTTTGCAACTCCATTTTTTCAAGACAAAGTGTCCTAGAGCTTGAGGAGTATTAGAACTATCATCCTACCAATTTTCATAATTTGTAGACTCCGTTTGAGCCCCCAAATAAGCCGTGGAACCTAATTTTTAACTAGGCCGGACATTAGGTCTGGACAGGGCCAAAACCACTCAAAAAACTATAAAAAGGGCTGGAGAGCTCATTTTTGGGGTTAGCTTTTTGTAGATTTGAGCTTTGTAAGAGAGTTCTTTTGTAATCAAAGATCTTCCATTGTTCCACTCTTTGTTCTTACTTTGTGCGTGTGTGTGTATGTGTGTGCATGCTTGCGTGCTTTCACTCACGCACTTGTGCCATCACTTGCTCACGGTCTTCATACCAGTCCTCACATCTCCACGGATTGACATTTATGACGTGTATCTCCTCACGTTGGTACTCGCCATTGTGCTAGGGTGACACTAGTGTCCCACTAAAGCATTGCATTCTATCACTTCATATGAGGCTTGGCATGGTTGGAAGCCATATGTAGCTTATATGTGTGTCTTTGATTGTCTGACATATGCATTAGCACCTAAACAATAACATAGAAAATTTGATGATAAAGCATTGAAATGTATTTTTACTAGGTATACTTCTAAAATACAAAGGCTATCATCTATATCATCCACAAAATAGATGCATTTTGGTTAGCCATGATGTTGTTTTTGTGGAAGATGCAATTCAGCCATTACCTTCATGTACTAAAGAGACATTAGTTTGCTCCAAAGATGTGTATGACACTTTGCTACCTCTTTTTATAGGTGAAAATTCAAGTGTTGGTCCAAATGAGGCAATTTCTCAGCATTTATAGGTTTCATGTTATATGGAGATTATTCCATGTCTGATGTAGATTTACATGATGCACTTGATGAGAGGATAGATATAGAGGAGGCAAAAACTATGCCAAAATGTTTGGTGCTGACTCTGGGAGATAGTAAATTAGATGCATCTTTGCATATTGTACTCGAGCATGTTTTGTTTGATGAAGCACCAAATTCAAACAATTGGATGGCTACTATGAAATCAGAATATGCTGCTATTATGAAGAATGGTACCTGGTCTTTATGTCATTTGGATCCTGATAAGAAGGCCATTGGCACTAAGTGGGTCTACAAGCTAAAGCATTATCCAGATGGAATAGTTGACAACTATAAGGCTAGGCTTGTTGAAAAAGATTATACTCAAGAAAGAGGCATTGATTTTGATGAGACCTTTGCTTCCACATGCCAAATGACTACTTTTTGTACCATATGTGCACTTGCAGCTCACCATGGTTGGAATGTACATCAGTTGAACATTAAAACAAAAAATTTGAGTGGTGACCTACATGAAGAAATGTATGTATTTTAGCCCCATGGTTTTGTGTAGAAAGGGCATGAAAACAAATTGTGTAGGTTGAAGAAGGCATTATATGGTTTAAAGCAAGCACCACATGCTTGGTATGAAAAGATACATGCCTACTTGATTGCACATGGTTTTGAGAACATTCCAACTGAGATCACCTTATATGTTAAGCATGTTAATGATGTACTTCTAATCATTGTTGTGTATGTTGATGACATTCTGCTCAGTGGTCCTAATGAGAAGCATATTGCTTATTTTAAGGATGATTTTCATGCCTCTTTTGAGATGTCAAATTTGGGGCATTTGCATCATTATTTGGGTAGTCAATTTATGGAAGTGGACGGGGGAATAGCTCTATGTCAAACAAAAGATATTGACACATTATTGTAGCATTTTGGCATTGAAGACTACAAACCTATTGTGAGTCCTATGGAGTGTAGCTCCAGCGTAAGAACCACCTCCTTTACTTGTCAATCTATGGAGACATGAGGACTGGTATGAAGACCATGAGCGAGTGAAGGCACAAGTGTGTGAGTGAAAGCACACTAGCATGCACACACATGCACACACATGTTGGAGTTAGACGTCTGCGGAAGCATGCGAATAGCACAAGGAAGAAGAAGAATCAAGGAGCACAACACACAATACTGAATGTATTACCACTAGAATGTATAAAGATAAATAGCCCATTAGGGCAATAGTCATCTATACAATCCGCACAGAAAAAACCTCCTAAAGAGCGAAAAAAGTGCCCCTGATGATCCTAGAGTGTTCACACACATCACTACCTAAATATATCAACAAATCCCCCCTAGGAGTGATGCGATGAACAAGTAGCTGGCACTCATGTATAAGGAAGTGCCAAGCTATGTGGAAATCACTCCACAAAAGGAACTAAGCCCAAAGCTTCAAACTTCTCCCTAGGCAGAGCCTTCATGAAAAGGTCTGCAATGTTCTCCTACATGGGCACATATGCCAAGCTGATCTCCCTAGCAAAGAAACTCTCCCTGACATAATGATAATGCACCTCAATGTTCTTAGTGCAAGCATGGAACACAGGGTTCCTTGCAATTGCCAATGCGCTCTAACTGTGAGTGAAGATGGTGCTGGTGGAAGACTGACCAACACCCAAATCAGCTATAAGGCGTATAGCCATACACACTCAACAATCGTTGTGAAAGGTGCCCTATACTCAGCTTCATAACTGGAAGTGGCCGTAGTAGGCTGCTTCTTGCTCAACCAAGATATACATGATCTACCAAGCATGAAGCAAAAGCCACTAGTGGACACACAAGTGTCATAACAACCAACCCAGTTTTGAGTCAGAAAAAGCATGCAAATCTGGTGGTAGTGATCCCCCCTTGGGATTAAACAACCCAAGTAGTCGAGTACCACTCATGTAGTGAAAGATGCACTTAACCGCCTACCAATGCTTAACACCTGGGCAATGCATAAACCTGCTCATCTGTGAGATAAAAAAATAAATATCTGGCCAAGTAATGCATAAGTAAATCAAGATTCCAACAACCTACTGATAGAGGATAGCATTAGATGGATCTCCAACATCATGAAGACTCAATCATAAACCTATCTCCATAGGACTGGCAATAGGCTTACAGTCTTCAAGGCCAAAATGTTGCAATAATGTGTCCATATATTTTGTTCGACACAAAGCCATTCCACCATCAACTTGCATAAAGTGAATGCCCAAATAGTGATGCAAATGCCCCAAATTAGACATCTCAAATGTGGCATGCAAATCAGTCTTAAAATCAGCAATATGCTTCTCATATGACCAGTGAGCAGCATGCCATCAACATAGACAACAATGATCAAAAGCACATCATGAGCACGCTTAACATATAAGATGCTTTCAGCTGGATTGTTCTCAAAAGCATGTGCAATCAGATAGGCATGTATCTTCTCATACCAAGCACGCGGTGCTTGCTTTAAGCCATATAATTCCTTCTTTAACACATGGTTTTCATGCCCTTTTTACACAAAGCCACGGGGCTAAAAAACGTACACTTCTTCATGCAAATCACCATTCAGAAATACAATTTTAATGTCCAACTGATGTACATTCCAACCATGATGGGCTGCAAGTGCAGAGGTGCTCCGAACAGTAGTCATACGGCATGTAGGTGCAAAGGTCTCATCAAAATCAATGCCTCTTTCCTGTGCATAACCCTTTGCAACAAGCCTAGCCGTATACCTATCAAGTATTCCATCAGGAATACGCTTTAGCTTGTAAACCCACTTAGTGCCAATGGCCTTCTTACCAGGAGGCAAGTCACATAAAGACCAAGTACCATTCTTCATTATAGCATCATATTCAGATTGCATAGCAACCATCTAATTTTCTGAATTTTGTGCTTCGTCAAATGAAACAGGCTCATTCTCATCACAGAGACTAGATGCAGTCATAGTATAGCAATCAGATGCAAAAGAGGCACTATGAGAGCCTGATTGAGTACAATATTATAGAGGTGCATCTAATTTGTTGTCACACAAAGTCTGCACTAGCCATTTTTGCATAGTTTTTGCCTACTCAATATCAACTCTCTCATCAACAAGTGCATTATGTAAATCTGCATAAGAAATGGGATGATCTGCATCATCACATGAAACTTGCTAAAGCTGAGAAGTTGCCTCATTAAGACCAACACTAGACTCTCCACCTGTAAAAAGAGGCAGCAAAGTATCATACATGTCTTTGGAGCTAACAAATGTCTCCTTAGTACATGAAAGCAATGGTTGAATAGCATCTTCCATAAAAACATCACGGCTAACCAGAATGCATCTAGTCTGTGGATGATACAGATGATAGCCTTTACTTTCAAAACTATACCCAAAAAAAATACATTTTTTTGCTTTATCATCCAATTTTTTGTGATGTTGTTCAGGCACTAAGGCATATGGCAAACAACCAAAAACATGCAGATGAGCAACAGATGGCTCGCGATCATGCCAAGCCTCATATGGAGTGATAGACTGCAATGTTTTAGTGGGACACCTAGTAAGTACATATGCTGCACACATGACACCCTCAAGCCAAAAACTATGTGGTAAAGCCTGACTCTTGACCATACATCTCGCCATCTCCATGAGTGACATGTTCTTTCATTCAGCAACTCCATTCTGTTGAGGTGTATACGGCACTATACACTAGTTTTTATCCCACATTCAACCACAAATGCATTAAAATCAGAAGACATATATCCCCCCCTTGATCTGAACGGAGGGTGCCCATTTTACATGTACAGATTTTCAGTCAAAACCAAAAACTATTTTAAGCACATGAACACTTCGGACTTTGCCTTCAATGGATATACCCATGCATGCCTAGAAAAATCATCAATGAAAGTCAAGAAGTAAAGATAATTTCCAAAAGAAGGTGTCTGTATAGGACCACAGACATCACTATGTACAAGCTACAATTTCTGAGTAGCCCAAACTGAACCATCTTTTTGAAAGGAGGATCGCTGCATTTTGCCTTACAACCTTCACAAACATGTTTTTCGGGTGCCTTAAGTTTGGGCAAAGATGACACCATTTCAGATTTCTACAAGCATAGCAAACTAGCGAAATTGAGATGACCAAAGCATGTATGCCAAAGCTTTGCATCTGGCATAGCTTGAGAATCATGTACTACACATGCCGAATCATTTATAGATCTTTCATAGTCTATGAGCTTATATATCCCACAACATAAAATGCCAGAAGCAATAATCACATCGCCATTTGACAGATCATGAATTGTACATTTGTTATCAACAAATTTCACAACCAAGCCAATCTTGGCTAATGTAGAAACTGATAACATATTTTTCTTGATCCCTGGCACAAACAAAGCATTTAACAAAGTGAAAGAACTACCATCAGGAGTAGTCAAAATGATCTTACCAACTTCCATAACATGATAAGAGGAGTTGTTGGCACATGTAACAATATTCCCTATAGGGGCAAGCTGGAGTGAAGAGAAGAAACTGCGCCGCGAGGTAATATGTTTGGTTGCCCCACTATCAAAGTACCAAACATCTGAGTCTACTGCAGACATGCACTTCTCATGAGAAGATGGGTCAAAACTGCAAACAGTAGTAAACGGCCATTCTACTTCTTGTACAAGATTAGCAGACTCTGTTTTTGGTGTAGAGGCCTCTGCAACAACCATTCCAGCCTCTTTCTTCTTTGCCTCTTTAGCAGCCATTTTTGGATAGTTCTTTATGATATGATCATTTCCTTTAGAGTACTTGCAAGACAATTTGTGCTTTTCTGATTTCTTTTCATCTTTTTCTTCCCTCTTCGATTGTGCATAATTAGCAGATTTCTGCTTACTAATTGAAGAGCTCCATTTTCCTTTGCCCTTGTGACTAGCCAAGAAAGCTTGATCTGCAACACGCATAATGGACCTCTTTTGTCTCAACTGATCTTCCTGCAACAAAATATAGACTAATCAAATGACAAGGCATTTGGATTGCCTTTCATCATCAACCGAAGAGTAGAAGCAAAACTCTGATATGAATCAGGAAGACCATCCAGAAAGGTCTGCACAAGTGAGCTATCTAGTATAACCTCATCAGCAGAAATCAACTATTCCTTCAAGTCTTTGATTTTTGTTAGAAAATTGTCCATAGAATCACCTTCATTCATGTGCTCACTCTCCAACTATTTTCAGAGGTAAGCAACACGAGCCTCATTCCTAGCTTGGTACAATGTGGTAAGTGTATCCCAAGCATCCTTAGCTGTTTTGCAAGAGTGAATGTGAGGAATAATGGCATGTTTGACAGACAAAGCTATCAATGCATGTGCTTGGGCATGTCTACCATCCCAACAAATTTTCTCTACAATAGGTGTAGTAGAAACCGCATCAAGAACAGGAATATGCAGAATATCATCATGTTTGACACCTTCTACGTCAGCTTCAATACCTGTAGTTGTAACAGTTGCAGGTGTGATAGGATATTTTTCAAAACCTTGCACAATGTTCTAGAGTCCTTTTGCAACCAATACATGTCGCATCATATAAGCCCACAACAGGTGGTTGGTACCATCCAACTTATCCTCAATAGCCAACATACAAAATACATCATTGCTTTTAGTCATGGCCGGTGACTAAAATAACTTGATGCAAAAAATTGACTGTATCTCAAAAAGTTGAATAGAGCTTCCCAGATGAATTCTACTAAACCGGTAACAAGCTTTGAGACACTTATACTGGCAAACTGAAACTGGTATATACCTTTGGCACAAAAAGATGAAATAGTCTGCATATGCTACGTTAGTGCATTCGAAGGCTGAAACGAGCTCAGATCGCGATTTTGGCACCACAAAGAGAAGCAGTTTTGATCTCAAAAACACGTTGAGTGTGCTCACCAAAATTCGTGTGATTCTGTGTTTGCAACAGGAGACATGTCAACGACGCCCTAGATGAAGAGATGACCTGCTTTGATACCAATTGTTAGAGTTAGACGTCTACGGAAGCATGCAAACAACACAAGGAAGAAGAAGAAGAAGCTTGGAGCACAACACACAATACTGAATGTATTACCACTAGAATGTACAAAGATCAGTAGTCCATTAGGGCAATAGGCGTATATACAAGCCGGAAGGAAAAAAGTGCCCCGGTGGTCCTAGAGTGTTCACACACATCACTACCTAAATATATCAACATCACATGCGCACACAGTAAGAGCAAAGAGAACAATGGATAGCTTCGATTGCAAAAGAACTTTCTTACAAAGCTTCAATCGCTAACAAGACAACCTCAAAGATGCTAACCCCTAAAATGAGCTCTCTAGCTCTTTTTATAATTTTTTCGATAATTTTGGCTCTGTCGAGACCTAGTGTCTGGCCTAGTTAAAAATTAGGTGTTAGGGCTTATTTGAGAGCTCAAATGGAGTCTAAAAATTATGAAAATTGGTAGGATGATACTTCTAATACTGCTCAAGCTCAAGGACTCCTTTGCTTGAACAAAATGGAGATATAAAAAGGTGAAATGATATTTACAATGGTTTTTAGTGATGAGAATCACTGTTTTTATAGGGAGTTCTTCTGAAAAATTGACATGTGCTTCTTGGACCTCCCTATATGCTCCTCATTCTTGTAAGTCCACTTCTTTAATGTGTTCTTGTACCTCATGCTTGATCTTTAGTTTCAACACTCCCCCCCCCTCTGGAGTCTGTCTTCCGTGATAGACCCTTGTTGTAGTGGTTGTTCCATGTAGAACTTTGAGAGGTAGTGTCCATCCTATATGAACAAGAGCCATCTATCTTCCAAATTTAGCAAGGTTGGTTGTCCAGTTATTCATTTGTTACTACAAGCCTTTGCAAGTTGTAGTCCCTTGGTATGTACTTCATCCTTGGATTCTTGCATGAAGATATATTTGTGAGCTTTCAAAAGTTGCTAGGTGCTCAAAAGAGGCTGTCGATGTTGATTTGGAGTAGGTATGGGTGGTGTATTACTTTGTTGCTATTGTTGATGTGACCTTAATGTCCTCTAGATCTTTCAAAGATGATATTCATAGTAGTCATGCCAAGTACTCGTAACCCATAATGAGTGATGGGTTAGTGTGTCAGTGCATGGGTTGAAGAAGGTATGTGCCCTGTGCACGGCCTTGTAATGTGGCCCTATGCATGCGTACTCGAAAAATGCATTGGAAGAAGTGTGGTGCGAAAAGTGGAGGTCTTGAGCTAAGTGCTCAAGGGTATGCTAATGAAGAGGTTTCCGAATCTATCATGGTTATGGTGTTGTCAAAGTAACAATTCTTACCATGGTGAATGGTTGATCGATGTTTATCTCTTTGTGTTGTACACTCATCATTGTGATGGACCATGGGCTGGTCTATCGTTGTTGATCAATGCCCTTGTTGATGGCCACTCATGAGATTCTTCAAGCATCTGTTCTTGTCCCCTATCTTCAAAGAAAGATTCACCAAATACTGAGAATTGAATTTCTTTATATTCAAGGATTTTTAGGGTACTCGAACTGACCCTTGCACATATCTCCATGGATGCTCTCATACATACAGTAGTTAAGCATCGCTCAAGTCATGGACCTTCAAGCTCTTCCCTCCTACCATGGTAAGGGGGAACAATAGTTGTGGAAGCCATGTTCATGCCAAGTTCTGGACATCTACCAGATAAGGTAGCAATAATATACCTCCTAGTCGAGACATACTTCTATCCAAACTGATAAATGCCCAGTCATCAACAATTCCACCTTCAACGAAGCATGACTCATTCATGTTCCATGAGCCAGACCTGGGAACAAGCTCTCTCTCTTGAATGTTGCAGGTGCATTGGTGAGTCCAAATGGCATCACATGAAATGCAAAGATTCTCCATTCTGTGGCAAAGGCTGTTTTGTGTTGATCTTTTGGGACAATGGCTACTTGGTTGTAACTTGAAAATCCATCAAGGAAGCTATAAACTTCCTTGCCCGCAACATGCTCCAATAAATGTTTAGTGATTGGAAGCGGATAGCTATCTCTGATCGTAGCGGCGTTAACGTTTTAAGGTTAATACACACTTGCAACTTCCTATTCTTCTTGGGCACCACTACAATGGGGGACACCCATTCAGTATGCTCAATTTCATAGATAAATCCAGCTTCAATCAACCTATTAATTTCTTCTTTTATTTTTGCTGCATAAATGTCATTATATGTGTAGGGCTTTTGTTTGGTGGGTTTGGCATCATTCGTCATGGGGATCGTATGAGAGAAAATTTTTAGATCTACTCCGTTCAAGTATCTATAGTGCCACACAAACACATCCCTATATTCCCTTAATAAAGCTACAAGCTCTTCTTCTTCTTCTACAGTTGGGTCTTCTCCTATGTATGTATATCTCTCTTCATTCTCCTCAATGGTTACAACAATTTTTTTGGTCTTTTCTTTATTATCATATGCTTCTCTTGTGATGGCCTCTCTCTTAGGCATTCGTACCAAAAATTTTTTATCTTCAACTTCATATTTCTTTAAATTTTGTGGTACCTCGAACAATGATTCCTCCTCTTCTTGTTTCACCGCTTTTCTTTTATTTTTCTTTTCACTACTTTCAATTCCTACCTTCAAATTTACCATTTTAATGCTTGTGAGAGGTTTTTCTTCTTTTTGGTTAAACACTCCTACATATTCTAAATAGTGTTTTTTCGAGTTAAAGCAACTGTCCATCACAATGGACTCTAGATCATCATCATTCTCTTCTTCATCTATGACTTCACTAGGGTCACACTCTTCTAGCAAGGGTTGACACATGAACACAGAGATATCATAACCCTCCTCATCACAATGAGGTGTCCAATGTTCCTCATTGACAACAATGTCCATGGTGGCTAAGATTTCTACCCAACCATGAGGCTTGAATTCTTCATCTCAAAAGATCATCGATGTGTAGGCTGGTCTCTAACCGGTCTGTCTTCTAGAGGAGTTCCTTCCTCTCTCACTTTTAGGCATCTTTCCTCTTCCTCTGTGACTTTGCACATCCACAAATAAGTATCCTTATGCATCCAATATGGATCAACTGAGCTTTTAGAATGCACAGAGATTGAATCTTCTTGCACTTTGTGGATAGGATTCTATTGTAGGGGTGGTACATCTCTGAAGGTGTAATCCTCCAAATTGACCTTAGTTGTGACCCCTAAGTGTTGCAAGCACAAGGAGTTGGTTCCCCAATCTTTTACTATTTGAAGTTTTCGTAGGAAGGGCCTAGGATCATCTCATAGACATCATTTTTACTAAAGTCACATATAGCAAAGGTGTGTTCACCACAAGTGGTTAGAGTGATCCCTTCTAGCAATCCTAGAGGTCTTTCAACATGGCCATCGGCCATTTGAAGCTTCATTCTAGTTGGTTTTAATGCAGGTTTGCCCCATTGCTTCCACAAGGAGGTGGTTGCAATTGCAACACCTGCGTCTGAATCTATGATCGCTTTGGTTGTGTAATCTTGGTAGGTGATTGGAAGATAAGTATTACCTTCTTCACCTTCACTAATGTCTCCTATTTTGTCTAGAGGTATCTCTAGTACTTTCTGCTTAGAGCGTGCTTTCGACACATTGGAATCGAGTTCAAGAACCTGATTTTCCACATGCTTCCATAGCTCTGGTTTTACTTTGAGCAGATCTTCTATGGTGAGATGACACTGAACCTTAGTGTTCTTCACGACATCAATGTTCCTTGGAACCATTGAGTCCTCATGTCTTACCAATATTTTGGGAGCTCTAATCAGAAGAGATTCAAATTCCCATGGGCTTGTGAATTGTGGCAACTCTTGTAAAGAATTAGATTCAAAATCTAATCTTTCATCTTCTGGTTGCTTTACATGGTCTCCATAAACGGAAGGGATGTCTTGGGGAAATTGATCATGAGGATCATCAATTTCAAGAATGGGAGGGGAATTATCCTTCTCCTTGGCCCATTTTTCTTCTTGTATTTCTCGCAAGAACTCTTGAGAGTACTCTTGAATTGAAAGAGGTGTCCCGACATCCATGGAATTAGGAACATAAGCTTCCCTTGGTGGTGAGCTTTCTCTTCCAACCACTGGTTGAGCCAGAGGAGGTAAAGAAACTTGAGGTTTGTTTACCAATTGCTCTAATCTTTCTAGTAAGCCCTGGAAGTGCAAATCGGGTTTGATAGAATTTGTCTG
Organism: Ceratopteris richardii; assembly: GCA_020310875.1. Lineage (NCBI taxonomy): Eukaryota > Viridiplantae > Streptophyta > Polypodiopsida > Polypodiales > Pteridaceae > Ceratopteris > Ceratopteris richardii. Next base: position 27,269,331 of record CM035418.1, on the reverse strand, counting down.
ATTGAATAGTTGATTGGTCTCAAGCACAGCCTAAGCTAATTCTACCATTTTTATGCACATCTTTGTCCGTTCAATCTCCAAATCTGCTCTAGGGTCGCTCTTGTTTAGGTTCGCAGTTGTTGGCCCTTCTTGAAGTCGAGCCTAGTAGGCCTTGAACATCATGTCCAAGCCTTCTGAGATTAGCAAGAACAGACCCTGGTTGCAGTTTATTTACAATGATTGGTGAGGTGGGATGAAGTGGAGTGGATTGGTTTTCAGCATACGAGGGGTTTTGAGAGGCAATATCTACTATTTTTAATTTTGCATTTTTCAAGATTTCTTCTAGTTTAGATAACTTTTTAGTCCACTTATGATTGGACTTCTCTCTGGATCCTTCCATGTTCTTTTTTTTCTCTTACTAGGCTCTCCTAATTCACTTGGCTCTGATTGTTCAACTAGTTTATCATGTTTTAAGGCTTGTGCCTTGGTAACTACATGTATAGGAGCCACATTACTAATACTAGCACTTGAATCCACAACTAAGCCTACCACATTAATGGGTGTAACCTTGGGCACACTAGAGGGATTCCTGGGACAATCTCTTGAAAGATGTTCTTTACCATAGTCAAGACAAAAACCTTGTATTTTGATGTTATGTCCTTGTCTTGGAGCAGGTGGGTGGGGACCTTCACGAATGAAATGGTCACCTTGGCATCTAAAACATGGTCCTCTCCGGGATTGTGGTCTCATTAGTCTCAATTGGGTCCTAGGGTTAGGATTCGTATACATGACATTGGAGTATTCAAGCTCCCCATTTTGTTCCATAAGTGGGGGCTCGAGTAAGCATAATAGGGCTACATTATAAGGCCATGCATTCAACACACCAATATCTTTGTACCACTAAGAGCACACATTTCCCTCCATGGGAATAGAAAACACCTTGTACTATAAAATAATAATAAACAAAAAGAAAATTGTCTCGACTATGTCACTAATTTTTTATGTTTTCATTTCATCCAAAGAAAATATTGTTTATAAAAAGATCAAGTGGTATGTTCCTTGTACACTATGTGAGTGGGAACGTGACACACGGAGTGAACAACCACAACACCCAAATGAATCACATCCAAGCTTGACACTAATTATTTCAATCACTTAAATGCAGATGGCTTCCTCCAACTCTAAAGCTACACAGGAGACTTCCTTTGATTTTGAAGCCACTCAGTATGCTAAAATACTTGACTTTCCCCTAGAATCTGCAATTAAGGCTCGCAGACACTGGTTCCAGGATGAGCAACCAGTGAGTGAACATTTGTTTCTCCTCACCATCAAAATCATGGATAGATATCATCAATTTACAGTGATGACTCATGACTTTAGAATCATGCATGACATGACAAGGACAATGGAAGTATGGACACAAGTTGGAATAGAAGCATACTTAAAGCTTCATATCTATAAACTAGACTTTCAAAGGTGTACACAAGTAATGAATACTCTACATATAGTGCTAGATAATCCATCTATCCTAGAAGCTATGGTTTGGATAGAATTGGAGAATCACAAACCATTAGATTCACACATGATTTGATCAAAACAGCTTTCGGCTGGATCAAAGATGGTCTCACAGATATGAAGGATGAAATCCATGAGGCTAAGAAAAGGACCTTCTTGGACATTAATAGAATTGACATTAAAGACTAGGTATGGCTCCTGCATCAACATTTTTTTTTTCCAAATATGCACTGATGCACTACCCCATAGAAAGTGATAGTGCAACTGTTGTCCCATGCAGTCAAGCGAATTTGTAACCAAATCAATTTGACCCCGTATGTCCAAGAGTGGATATTCAAAGCCAAAAAATCAATCGGGTCCTAAGAAGTTTTTAAATGTTAGCTCTGCTTTAACCCTACTTATCTATCAAGCATTAGACATGAAAGAATGCTTGTAACCTATGATTTCAATAGCTAAAATGTCAAAATATGTAAAGGCCACCACTGTACCCAAGAAAAAGAAAGATATAACCATAGTGGAAGAGGTTGGTACTAGTTCACGAACCACCATGAGAGGTGCAAAATGGGCTCGAGCAGAGGAGTCATCCAAAACTCCACAATCAAAGAGACTGCATGAACTTCCAAAGGTACCATTAATAATAGCACCAACCATTATGAAAAGGGATCTCTCTACAACATTAGAAGCTATTGGGTGTGTGTAGACATGCGATAGACACAAGAGAAGCACACATTCACCATATTTATTGACCTAAATTCTTTGAAAATTTTCACACATAAACTAGATGCTAATACCTTTCTAATGAATGCTCAGCCATCCAATTTGACCCTCTAGAGAGAGAGAGTAGTAGCCTCTGCAAGTTCACTATCCTTGAAGAAAATGATTCACAGAAATGAGGGAGCAAGACAATGATGGCCAAAAGAATATGTATATTGCTTCCATGTAATGTACAAGTGATTTGAAGAACTTCATAACTTCTACAAGCAGAATTTGAATTCAAATGAAGGCAGGATAAGTTGTTGAAGAGAATCAATTCACTTTCCCACAATCTAGAAAAAGTGAAGATCTGATTTGATCTACTTTTAGGTGATTGATTGCTTCATTAATTGTCATGCTCAACCAACTCAAATTCATGGAATTTGAGCTCTCCTTCTCTCCTTTTACATGTATAAACCTCTAGGCTTTTAACTCTGTAAATGATCGATAAAAATTATTTAAAAAATATAATAAATGAGCATAAATAAACGAACACCTCAATGGATATTTTAACATAAGCCAAACAATAGCTTTTTGATGTAGATCAAATCCATCTCAAACATAGTGTAAGCTTGATGTTCCAACATATTCATCCATCTATCCATAATCTATCTATCTATCTATCTATCTATCTATCTATCTATCTATCTATCTATCTATCTATCTATCTATCTATCTATCTATCTATCTATCTATCTATCTATCTATCTATCTATCTATCTATCTATCTATCTATCTATCTATCTATCTATCTATCTATCTATCTATCTATCTATCTATCTACTATCGATCGATCGATCAATCTATTAACCTATCTATCTATCTATCTATCTATCTATCTATCTATCTATCTATCTATCTATCTATCTATCTATCTATCTATCTATCTATCTATCTATCTATCTACTATCGATCGATCGATCAATCTATTAACCTATCTATCTATCTATCTATCTATCTATCTATCTATCTATCTATCTATCTATCTATCTATCTATCTATCTATCTATCTATCTATGCATCTATCTTATGGAACAATGGAATGTTTTATTAGCCAATGGTATGATTACAATATCTTTTTCTCACTTAAATTGCCAAAAAAAATACCCTAAAAAATGAGCTCTATAGCTCTTTTTATAGTGTTTTACTAGTTTTGTCCATGTCAAGAGCTAGTGTTCATCATAGCTAAAAAGTAGATTTATATGCCTATTTGGAGGCTCAACCGAGCTCATAAAAATACAAAATTTGATACATAGGTACTTCTAGTACTCCTCAAGCTTGAGGAATCTTGGGCTTGACCAAAATGGAGTTGGGATAATAAAACATGGAATGTACAATGATGTGTAGTGATCAAAATCACTATTTTACTAGAAGTAGAGATTTTAGAAATTCAATAGGCCTAGTTGTCTGATCTTCTTTGACTACCTTATTTGCTCATTCCTACTTGGCCTTTGCTCTATCTTGACTCTCTTTGACTAGTCTGTCTCATGGTCCCTTTTCTCCTCACACTGTATGGACCTCCTTGGCTAGTTTCAATACCCCCCTTTCTGGCGTTTGCCATCCTTGATGGACCTTTGTTGTATGGGGTGTATAATGCAGTATTCAACAACATCTGTAGCCAAATGATGTTCCTTTAGTCAAACGCATTTTGCTAGATATGTCATTAGAACATCCCAATCTACTAGATGTACTACATCCAGATATGGAATATGTAATTGTTATGCATCTAAGGCCTCTCCCACAACAAACTAGAGTAGTAAACTAGTGGGGTTTGGGGATGAAAATTTCTTAATAGTATTCCCAGAACCTTGTAGAGAACATCTCCTCAAACATCTGCTTATTACAAGCAAAGAGGTATTTGATACAAGAGTGCTAGGAAAATATTGTGTTAACAGAGGGGGTCTTGCTCATATTATATACCAAGTAAAAATTACCTTCATTGAAGCTCAGAGAAAAAATGTACAGGGCCTTAATATTTCTGAAAGTCTTGAACACCACCATCATTAGCCCAAAGATTTTCATGCACATCTTGGCTAAAATTTCAAGTACATTCTTGAAGCATGATGACTAGTGGTGGATGGTTGAGAACATAGAAGCTACGGTTAGTGGTCTTTTTGGTGGCATGAAGTAAGGATAATTGATCCAATCTAAGCACCCTTTTGTTGCGTTTAGTTTTACCGCAAACTCAGACCATGGGCACTGACGTCATGGAGGGTAGTAGCACCGGTTGTATTTGATATACAATGGTGCCTTGAACCACATATGCATCATTTTTGGATATGTCGAGAGTAACCGCGTGCACCAATTAGGTTGAAAGGTAGTAACTTCTTTTGCAAACTCGAGAAGATCTTTGGGCTCGAATTGAGTTGCGAAAGTTGATTCATTGTCTGCCGCCTTTTTGATTGCTATGTTGTAGTCTATAAGAAGTACAAAATACAGCATATATTGCATATTTGATGTGGTAATGAGTCTTTGATAAGAGATGTTCTAAAAATAGGTAAACTTGAGGACTGTCTCTTCAAGACTAGCCAATGATAGGATTTGAACAGCTACTTGATCATCATCCATTCAGTCTATTTTTTCAACTCTTTTTAGCCATTCGAGTGCTTTAATCTCAAATATGTCTCGGCCCTCTTTAGCGATTCATCCTCCTAGTATTGGTACTAGCTTATATGGGTCCTCAAAGGTTTCGTCTACCAAGATTTGAACCACCTCTTCAGGTTCAGGTTCCACTATTGGCGAATGTGATCTCTCATATTGTAGTTATCTTGCTTGAAGTTCATTTACTTGCTTATGGAGATCCTCTAATTCCTCTATGTTTTGTGGGAGAGGAATGGCCTTTAGTACCTGTATGGTGGGCCATGCTATCTTCTTCTTGATCTCTTCACACTCCTCTTCCAACTTGGTGTATGACTCCAAAAAGTTGGCATGCTCTTCTAGTAGGAAGCAGATGCTTTTTGAAGTCTTGAAACTTGGTTGGACTGATGGTTGCTTTGGAAGTTCCTTCCATTGCAGCCTTGAGGTTCTCTTGATTATGCTACCCAAGTCTCTTGCTCTCTTTCAATTCTATTGACATATGTCGTCCCAGAAGGCCTAGGTTCATTTGTAGTTTTGCATTCCTTGCATTTTGGTCAAGCAACATTTCTTCCAAATTTGGACTACCTCTATGTCTACTCCTTGTATCTTTGTGTTTAATTTGTTGTGCGCTTATTGGAGGGTCTGGTATTCAACATGTAGGTGATGGTTGTCTTCTTCTAATATTCTCACCCTAGTCTGTAGTTCTTGGAAGTCAAAAACAAGGACCGCATTTCTTTCTTCTAAGTGTTGATAGTCTTGTTGAAATTGAGAAACACACTAAATCATTGTATTAAACATGTTATTCATAGATGAGGATGCAAAAGTGATAGGAGTGAATGCAGGGGGAATGGAGGGGGTATGGGGGTTGGGAATGTTATGCTTGATAGTGGTGATGTTGGTGGAGGGGACATTGAGGATTTTAGAAGTGTGGGGTGCTATTATCGATAGTGATATTTCCATAGGATTGAACAATGTCCTACATGTCGGTGCCACCATGAAAGTAGGAATGGTAGGTGCCATGCATGTGATGTCTATGAAGAGTAATGATAAAAAAGGGTTCAGACCCATGGAGAGTGATGCAGATGGTCAAGCAAGGGCTTCCATGAGGGGAAAACAGAATGGGGTAGGGTGGCCTCAATGGTAGTGGCTTGAACGGTTGAGTGATATGGATTGATAGTGAAGGGGACTTGTGTGTGAGGAACTGTGGGATATCCAAGGATGCCTTCGATGGGTCCAGCGTTACCTACTATAGTGGTTAGAGGTTCAGTCATGGAGGTTTAAAGAGGGTTAATAATGGAAGAAATTCAGCTTTTTTGGAAAATGGGTTCTCCCAAGCGAAAGGATGATGTGGAGGCAAGGAGTTTATTATGAGGTGGGGAATGGGGTGGAGAACGGAAGATCGGTTTGGCGGGTTGAGTGGTGATCGTGGTTTCAATGGTGGTATGTGCTTCAAAAGTGGCGGGAGGGGAAGGAGGTTGTTAAGGTGATATGGGCAAAGTGTTTACAAATGTTTCCATTGTCAGATCGATGGTTGCACTAGATGTGGCTTCTTGGCTTGTAGATGCTTCTAGTTCCATCATAGGTATCCTTATATTTTTTCGTGTGTGTTCTTGTGTGTTGACACACCTTTGATCATAAGGAGGTGTAGGTCACCATAATGCCATACAAACCACTTCAGTGACACCTAGTGATTCAGTCAAGTATTGGAGTGTCTTGCTAAATTGTGGGTCTACTCCTTCCTCACTCAAAATATGTTCAATTAATGCTCTACTTGTACTGAAGGATAGGATATGTCTTTCTTGTGCACTCACTATCGTATCATAAAGTCTTTGTAATTGCACAATATAAGTGGGGGCTCTTGTGGCTTTTATTTGTTGTTCATCATGCTTCTCTTCTTTGTTGGTTTCATCTTCTTCTTATTCTTCTTCTCTAGCCCGTTCTTGTTGTCCATCATGGTGTTGTTGTTGGTCACCTTCTCGTTCGTCTCCTGATTCAAGATTCACTTCCTTAAGGATTCTTTCAAAATCTATATTGCTGATTTCTTTTAAGAGCACTCATCTAGGGAATTCTAGGTCCGATGGCACTTGAGGTTGGATCTATGTTGGAGGAGATGGTGGACACTTTCCAAAGATGAGATGGTGTTGCAAATTTTTGCTTCACACCAGCCAGAACTAAGTTGAGGAGTGCAAAGTCTTGAGCTTTCTAGAAAGCACAATTAATCACCCAAGTACTTTGGAAGATGATCCTCAAATCATTGGATCAAAACAGATAAGGTGGAGTTTCATTGTGAACCAAAAGCTTGCTATTTTGGTCACTATACCTACTCAGAGAAATGAACAATACTCCTTCTCTACTAACAATTGAGAAAAATCCTTTTGGGCATATCTAACTAACTTGGTTAGCTAACTTTTGCAAGTTATTTCACTTAAGATGATAAAATATGCTCAGAAAATGATGCTTATCAAATCAGAGGTGCATCCCAACATTTTTGGGTACTAACAATATGCAAATTAGTGAGCAATGTTTTGCTCATAACTTGAGAATGACTGATCCAATTGAAATGAAACTTTGTAGCAAGAGAGTAGACAGTCTAATGAAACTATAACAACTCAAATGACTAAAAAAGATCAAGTACAAGCTGAGAAATAGATCAGAGAATTTCACTATTTTGAGTGGTATAGGACAGAGTAGAAGTTTGCAAAACAATTTCTGTGTTTCTGATTTCTTCTCATCTTTGTCTTCATTCTTCGAATGTGCAGCATTTGCAGATTTTTGCTTACTAGTAGAAGAGCTCCATTTTCCTTTGCCCTTCTGACTAGCCAGGAAAGCTTGATCTGCAACACACATAATAGAATTTTTCTGCCTATACTGGTTTCCCTGCAACAAAATAGAAACTAGATCTTCAAATGTTAAGGAATTTGGATTGCCTTTCATCATCAAACAAAGAGTAGAAGCAAAACTTTGATATGAGTCAGGAAGACCATTCAAAAGAGTCTGCACAAGTGAACTGTCAGGAAGGACTTTAGCTGTAGAAATCAATTGTTCCTTCAAATCCTTGATCTTTGTCAAAAAACTGTCCATAGAATCACCTCATTCATGTGCTCACTCTCCAACTGTTTTCAGAGGTAAGCAATACGAGCCTTATTCCTAGCAAGGTACAATGTGGTAAGTGTATCCCAAGCATCCTTAGCTATTTTGCAAGAGCGAATGTGGAGAATAATGGCATGTTTCACAGACAAAGCTATCAATGCATGTGCTTGAGCATCTCTGCCATCCCAACACATTTTCTCTGCAGTAGGTGCAACAGAAATAGCTGCACGAACAAGAATCTGCAAAATATCACCATCTTTAGCACCATCTGCATCAGCTTCAATACCTGTATTTGTAGTACTTGTATTCGTAGGTGTAAGAAGATGTCTTTCAACACCCTGCATAATATTCCATAGTCCTTTTGCAACCAATACATGATGCATCATATAAGCCTGCAACGGATAATTGTTACCATCCAACTTATACTCAACAACCAACATATGGAATACATCAATGCTTTCTGCCATGGCCACTGACTAAAATACCTTGATGCAAAAAAATAATTGTATCTGAAAAAGTTGAATAGAACTACCCAAACAAGTTCTGCTAGACCTGTAGCAGACTTCGAGATGCTTATACTAGTGAACTGAAATTGGTATATATCTTTGGCACAAAAAGACAAAATAGCCTACACAAGCATTGTGATAATGCGTTCAGAGGCTGAAACGAGCTTAGATTGCGATTTCGGTGCCAGATAATGAAGCTCTTTTGATCTCTAAAACAACCAGAGTATGCTTACCAAATTTAATGCGATTTTGAGACTGCAACTGGAGAGGTATCGACGACACCCTAGATGAAGTGATGACCTCCTTTGATTCCAATTGTTGGAGTTAGACATCTGCGGAAGCACGTGAACAGCACAAGGAAGAAGAAGAAGCTTGAAGCACAACACACAATACTGAATGTATTACCACTAGAATGTACAAAGATAAGTAGCTTGTTAGGGCAAGAGGCATATATAAAAGTCGAGGGGAAAAAACCTCCTAAAGAGGGAAAAAGGTGCCCTAGTGGTCCTAGAGTGTTCACACACATCACTACCTAAATATATCAAAAATACATGTATCCTCCTTTGTTGAATGGTTGCCTATGTGACTTGCCAAATTGGCATGTTCCACATTTGTAAATCATGTGTTGCTTGGACACATTTGGGATGCCAAGTACACTGTGATCCCTGCATATTTGCTTCATTGTCCTTTCACCTCTATGTCCTAGTCTCTTATGCCCTTTTGCACCTTTTGCAATCCTCTTGGAGCCTTGTGAATCTAACCTGTAAAGCCTTCTCAACAATCTGTCCAACAATGATTAGATTCTTGGTTATTGTTGGTACATTTAATACGTTGCTTATCAGATTCATGTTACCATCATATGCTTTAACATTTCCAATCTTCTTTACTGAGTGCCTAGTGTCATCACCTATTTGAACTTCATGCTTTCCTTTGGGTTCTTCAAGGTCAGACAATAATGCTACTTTTCTTGCTACATGATTGGAGCAACTAGAATCAATATAGAATAGGTATTCATCATCTTTACCTTGCTTGGATGCCATATTCATGAGTAATAGGGAATCTTCTTGATCATCTATATAGTTGTTGTAGTATCTCCTTCCTCTGAAGCCTCCTTGATAGTTGTTGTTGTAGCCTTGGGTGTAATTGTGATGGTAGTTGTTTCCTCCATTATTGAACTTGCCTCTCGATTGTCCATACCCTCCTCTGTGGAAGCCTCTTCCTCTTTGCTTCTTTGTGTTCCTGAAGCATTCATATGTGGTATGATTGGTCAAGCCACAAATGTTGCAAGGTGAAGAGTTGTATGATCTCCCCCTACCTTACTTTCCTCCTCTGCCCCTTCCTCTAGTACCTCTTCCTCTACCTATGAAATTCACTTGAGAGGTACTTGCATCTTCTTCATTCTTCTTACCTTTGCCTTTATCTTTACTCTTATTTTTATCTGTGTAAAGGGCAGATGATTGATTACCTCTAGAAAGTATCTCCATTCTTGTTCAGCTTTGTCTCATATGTAAAGAGTTGTCCCATCAATGTATTGAGGTGAGGTGTTTACATGTCCATATATAGGTCCATTGCTATGGTAAAAGAATCCCATTTGGCATCAGCCTTGATGTCATTTATGATCTGCCTTACTATCTGCTCTTCTTTTGTTTCTTCTCCAATACTCCCAGTCGATTAGCTACATCCTTCACCTTGGTCACATAGTCACCTACACTTTGCTTTGGTTGCTTCTTCAAGGTTGTGAACTCCATCCAAAGTTGGTTCTTTCTGGCCCTTTTATTTGATGTGAAGTATGAAGATAGTATTTCCCAAGTCTCTTGGAAAGTTTTACAATTCCTAATATAAGGTAACAAAAAATCAGATATTGAATTGAGATGTAAGACCTAGCTAGAGCATCCTTTGCACACCATGCAACTAGTCTCTCTTGCTCTTCTCTTATAGGTTGGTTTTTGCTTATAAAGGTTGGCATTTCTTCATCTCAAGATATGTATCCATATAAGCTTCTTCCTTGGAGGTAAGCCTTCATCCTTCGAGACCAAGCTACATAATTTCCCCTATCCAATTTGTCAATGAATGATGGAAATCCATCTCCCATTTTGCCTTGATGTTGCTCTAATACCACTGTTGGAGGAGATGATGGATACTTTCCAGAGATGAGATGGTGTTGCAAATTCCTACTTCACACCAACCAAAACTAAGTTGAGCAGTGCAAATTAGACCTCTTGATCTTTCCAAGAAGCATAAGTAATCACCCAAGTGCTTTGGAAGATGATCCTCAAATCATTGGATCAAAATAGATAAGTTGGAGTTTCATTGTGAACTAAAAACTTGTTATTTTGGTCACTACACCTGCTGAGAGAAATGAAAACTATTCCTTCTCTGCCAAAACTTGAGCAAACTCCTTTTGGTCATATCTAATTAACTTGCTTAGCTAATGTTTGCAAGTTATTTCACTTAAAATGATAAACTATGCTCAGAGAATTATGCTTATCAGATTAGAGGTGCATCTCCACATTTTCAGATACTAACAATATGCAGACCAGTGATCAATGTTTTGCTCATAACTTGAGAATGACTGAGCCAATTGAAATGAAACTTCATAGCAAGAAAAAAGACACTCTAATTAATCTTTGCCAAATAAATAACTAAAATTGATCAAGTAAAAGCTGAGAAATACATAAGAGAAGTTCATTGCTTTGAGTGGTACATGATAGAGTAGAAGAAATGAGATATGACCAAAATGTATGTATTGATGCACATAAAGTACAATGTCGTTGGAAATAAATGATTGCACAATGTGAGTTCAATGGTAGAGCTATACTCTGAGCTCAATATTCATATGAAATCCCTTTAAAATCTGTGTTATATCTCCTGCATTAGGCTACATTTCATCATGCGACTAGGTAGTCCTCTTTTTATAGCCTTTTGTTGGAGCCAAGATTCAAATTTGAATTTGAATCTGTAGCCAAAAGTCTTCCAAAGTTTTAGGACTTGATTTGCTATGAATCCTCACCAAATAATTCACGGAAAGATTCTCCTAAGAATTCATGATCGAAGTGATTACACATGCACTTTTACAAGGAGTAAAAATTAGGTACATAGGTAGGTAGGTAGATAGATAGATAGATAGATAGATAGATAGATAGATAGATAGACAGATAGATAGATAGATAGATAGATAGATAGATAGATAGATAGATAGATAGATAGATAGATAGATAGATAGATAGATAGATAGATAGATAGATAGATAGATAGATAGACAGATAGATAGATGTTAGAGAAACAATCACTAATTGGACATATATTTGAAGGTCAAAGCTTTAGAAGAAAACCACATGCCTATGTAAAGGGACAAATTCACAAGTGTATTATATTTGTAAAGTTAGTTCACTTTAGTTCTAGAAGTTTTTTAAAAATCACGAGAATAAGAAAATCTATATAAGTTAGTTTGTATCAACTGACGCGAAAAGAAAGACAATGAGAAAGTGAGTTAGTACTCATTTTGTATGACTGAGAATAGTCGGGCTTCTCTGAGTGAGAAAGCATCTGTAAAACTTCTGAGTTTTTCATAGTTATGAGAAGAAATAGTTAAAGTTCTATGTATGAGACTCTCTCCATCATCTCCATGCTTGTCTTCTGTGAAATGATTTCAAAAGTTGAAGTTTTCCGAGCAAGTCGATGCTTGGCATCGAGTTTGTGCTGATAAGTCTATGTTTTATTTTTTGAGTTCTAACTCCTGCTAAATCTTCTTGAAAAGATGATGTTTGTGGAGCAACTCGATGCCTGGCATCACGTTTCAGCATAAAGTCGATGCATGGCATCAACTTCCCACATAAAAGTGGTCTTGTTCATGTGTGTGTTCAAGGGGGTAATTCTGGCACTGAAAAAGTGGCTAAAAAAGCTGAAACTCGATGCCATGCATCGACTTTTGGTTGCAAGTCGATGCTAGGCATCGAGTTTTCATTTTTAGACACTCAAGATTACTAAAACAGGCAAAATTTCCACTTTTGGAAGTCATACAGGGTCATCTTGTGAAGGCCATAACTTGAGTTCTAGAGATCCGTTTCAAGCATATGATAGCTTGTTGGAAAGCTCTAAGTCTTCTAGTTTCATCTACTAAAAGATCATGGAGAAATAATATTTGAGCTAAGAGAAATTAGCAAAATACTGGAGGTATGTCATTTTAGTGACTAGGAATTTCTGTAGAAGCAAAGTTCTCACTTTAGGCTATCATTTCTCAAATTTTGGAGTGGCAATGAGTTAATTCTGACCATAGAGGTGTTCTAGTGTCACATTAATTCATTTCTTGTGGTGTTTTACACATCAACAAGTGGTATCAGAGTAGAGAGATCCTAAAGAGCAAAAGGCGGCAAAGGTACGAGAAGTTTTGAAAAGTTTTCCATTAAAGTTTCAAAGGTGAAGCATTTGAAGACACAAGGCATCAAAAGGTTACTTCAAAAGTATCCTCATACACAAAGAACTCCAAAAGCTATTATTCTTTATCCTTTAAGCTCACAGGTTGTAGCAGAAGGAAAGGAGTATGGCATATCATATCTCCATTGACAAACTGGACAGAGATCATTACCCCACATGGGTAATGAGAATGGAAGCCTTAATTATGAGTAAGGATCTCATGATATATGTAACAGGTGAAGAAGAGAAGCCAGTATTTGAAGATGAAAGCCGACCAAAGAAAGATGAACTAGATGCTTTAAAGCATTGGTAGAAAAAGGATGCAAGTGCAAAAGCCTACATTTACAATACAATCTCTGATCATTTGCTACCACACATCAGAGGATTGGAATCATCTGAAGATATATGGAATGCATTGGAGTATCATTTCCAAAGCACTACTAAAGCACGGAAAGCAAGTCTATGGTCTGAGTTTACAACATTCAAGAAGAAGCCAAGTCAAAGTATTAGTGATTATGTCACTAAGATGAAGGATCTAGCAGATAGTCTTGGATCCATAGATGAAGATGTTGAAGATAACAGATTGATTGCTCAACTACTTGCAGGTTTGAGAGGGGATGAAAGGTGGAAACCTTTTGTCTTATCAACAGAACTTTCTTTGAATCATTATGTTCCAGATTTGAACCAGTTGCTTGGTTTGATGCTCATAGATGAGCAAGACTTGAAGGGAGATGGAGATAAAGGACAAAGTTCTGCAATGTACATGAAGAACAAGAAGAAAGGAAATAAAGGTAAAGCAAAGGATGAAGAGGAGTCGAGTTCTCAAGTTTATTACCTCATTAGGACCAGCACTAGACTGTCCACCTGTAAAAAGAGGCATCAAAGTATCATACATGTCTTCGAAGCTAACAGATGTCTCCTTAGTACATGAAAGCAATGGCTGAATAGCATCTTCCACAAATACAACATCACGGCTAACCAGAATGTGTTTAGTCTGTGGATGATACAGGCGATAGCCTTTACTTTCAGAACTGTATCCAACAAAAATACATTTAACTGCTTTATCATCCAATTTTCTGCGATGTTGTTCATGCACTAATGCATATGCCAAACAACCAAAAACACGTAGATGAGCAACAGATGGCTTGCGGTCATGCCAAGCCTCATATGGAGTGATAGACTGCAGTGCTTTAGTGGGACACCTATTCAGTACATATGCTGCACACATGACAGCCTCAAGCCAGAAACTATGAGGTAAAGTCTGACTCTTGACCATACACCTCGCCATCTCCATGAGAGACCTGTTCTTCCGTTCAGCAACTCCATTCTGTTGAGGTGTATACGGCACTGTACACTGGTGTTTTATCCCACGTTCAGCCAGAAATGCATTAAAATCTGAAGACATATATTCCCCCCCTCGATCAGAATGGAGGGTGCTCATTTTACATGCTGACAGATTTTCAGCCAAAACCAAAAACTGTTTGAAGCACATGAACACTTCGGACTTTGCTTTGAGTGGATATACCCATGCATGCCTGGAAAAATCATCAATGAAAGTCACGAAGTAAAGGTAATTTCCAAAAGAGGGTGTCTGCATAGGACCACAGACATCACTATGTACAAGCTGCAATTTCTGCGTAGCCCGAACTGAACCATCTTTTGGAAAGGAAGAACGCTGCATTTTGCCCAAAATACAGCCTTCACGAATATGTTTTCCAGGTGCCTCAAGTTTCGGCAAAGAGGACACCATTTCAGATTTCTGTAGGCGTAGAAAACTAGCAAAATTCAGATGACCAAAGCGTGCATGCCAAAGCTTTGCATCTGACATAGCCTGAGAATCTTGAACTGCACATGCCGAATCATTCACAGATCTTTCATAGTCTATGAGCTTATACAGCCCACGACATAAAATGCCAGAAGCAATAATCACATCGCCATTTGAGAGATCATGAACTGTACACCTGTCATTAACAAATTTCACAACCAAGCCAATCTTGGCTAATGCAGAAACTGATAACAGATTCTTTTTGATCCCTGGCACAAATAAAGCATCTGAAAAAGTGAAAGAACTACCATCAGCAGTAGTCAAAATGATCTTACCAACTCCCATAACAAGATAAGAGGAGTTGTTGGCGCATGTAACTGTATTCCCTGTAGGGGCAGGCTCGAGTGAAGAGAAGAAACTACGCTGCAAGGTAATATGTTTGGTTGCCCCACTATCAAAGTACCAAACATCTGAGTCTATTGCAGACATGCACTGATCATGAGAAGATGGGTCAAAACTGCAGACAGTAGTAAACGCCCATTCTTCTTCCTGCACAAGATTTGCAGACTCTATTTTTGGTGTAGAGGCCTCTACAACAACCATTCCAGCCTCTTTCTTCTTTGCCTCTTTAGCAGCCAGTTTTGGACAGTTCTTTATGATATGATCATTGCCTTTACAGTACTTACAGAACAATTTCTGCTTTTCTGATTTTTTCTCATCTTTGTCTTGGTTCTTTGAATGTGCAGCATTTGCAGATTTCTGCTTACTAGTAGAAGAGCTCCATTTTCCTTTGCCCTTCTGACTAGCCAGGAAAGCTTGATCTGCAACTCGCATAATGGACCTGTTCTGCGTGGACTAATCTTCCTGCAACAGAACATAGACTAACTCCTCAAATGATAAGGCATTCGGATTGCCTTTCATCATCAACCGAAGAGTAGAAGCAAAACTCTGATACGAGTCAGGAAGACCATTCAGAACGGTCTGCACAAGTGAGCTGTCTGGTATAACCTCATCAGCAAAAATCAAATGTTCCTTCAAATCTTTAAATCTTCGTTAGGAAACTGTCCATAGAATCACCTTCATTCATGTGCTCACTCTCCAACTATTTTCGGAGATAAGCAACACGAGCCTCATTCCTAGCTTGGTACAATGTGGTAAGTGTATCCCAAGCATCCCTAGCTGTTCTGCAAGAGCGTATGTGAGGAATAATGGCACGTTTGACAGACAAAGCTATCAATGCATGTGCCTGGGCATCTCTACCATCCCAACAAATCTGCTCTATAGTAGATGCAACTGAAACAACAGCACGAACAGGAATCTGCACAATATCATCTTTGACACCATCTTCATCAGCTCTAGCACCTCCAGCACCTGTATTTGTAGTACCTGTAGTCGCAGGTGTAACAGGACGTCTTTCAACACCCTGCACAATGTTCCACAGTCCTTTTGCAACCAATACATGTCGCATCATATAAGCCCATAATGGGTAGTTGGTACCATCCAACTTATCCTCAACAGCCAACATACGGAATACATCACTGCTTTCAGCCATGGCCGGTGACTAAAATACCTTGATGCAGAAAATTGACTGTATCTCAAAAAGTGAACGGAACTGCCCAGACGAGTTCTGCTAGACCTGTAGCAGACTTCGAGATGCTTAAACTGGCGAACAGAAACTGGTATATACCTTTGGCACAAAAGGACGAAATAGCATGCACAAGCGCTATGATAGTGTGTTTGAAGGCTGAAACGAGCTCAAATCGCGATTTCGGCACCACAGAGCGAAGATGTTTTGATCTCGGAAACACCTTGAGTATGCTCACCAAATTTCGTGCGAATCTGAGACTACAAACGGAGGAGTGTCGACGGTGCCCTAGATGAAGCGACGACCTGCTCTGATACCAATTGTTGGAGTTAGACGTCTGCGGAAGCACGCGAACAGCACAAGGAAGAAGAAGAAGCTTGGAGCACAACACACAAGACTGAATGTATTACTAGAGAATGTACAAAGATAAGTAGCCCATTAGGGCAATAGGCGTATATACAAGCCGGGGGAAAAAAACCTCCTAAAGAGGGAAAAAAGTACCCCGGCGGTCCTAGAGTGTTCACACACATCACTACCTAAATATATCAACATTGAAAATGCCCTAGATGAAGTGATGACCTGCTTTGATAACAATTGTCAGAGTTCGTGGATTGGGGAAGCACATGAACACCACAAGGAAAAAGAAGAAGCTTGGAGCACAACACAACACTAAATGAATTATCAAGTGAATGTACAAAGGTAATTTACCCCTTAGGTTTATAGGCATATATAAAATTGGGGGGGGGGGGGGGAGGGAGGGCGCCTAAAGTAGGAAAAAAGTGTATTGAGAGTCCTAAGTGTGTTCACACACATCACTACCAAAATATATCACCATGTAAATGGGTATATAAGCTAAAGTTTACATCCAAAATTGCTTCTCCAAAGTGCAAATCATGATCCGCAAAGAGTTTTAAGCAACAATCGATGATAGAACTGATCACCAATCAATGTGTAGTCCCTTCTATTCTCCTTGAAACTATACTTTCCTCTCTCATACAATTGATTTCCAATCAATTGAAACCATACTTCCCTCTCTCATACAACTGATCGCCGATCAATGTGACTCCCTTGCATTCTCCTTGAAAGAATGTCTCCTTGAGGTGGACATGCCATCAGGTAATTTGTATATTTTGAGGAACTTAACCATAGGTTGGCTCCAATGAGGATTAGGAGCTATTCTATATAACGCAACATGATCAATTAGATGTTGATGCATGCAATCTTGACAATTGAAAATATATTTGACCATGTCCTCCATGGTTGGCTAATGTATGCCATCACATTTTAAATTTTGTTGACTGCAAGAGTGTGAAGAGAGCAAAGGATTTTCTTGTGAGCTCTTCTAGCTAACACCTAATGCTCATTATCATACATGAAACAATATAGACTTCCTTAGTTTTCTTGATGAAAAATACAACACATAGTGACCTAGATATTTTATGCTTCTTTGATATGCTTGTGTGAAACTCAAACATCCAAGTAGCTTGGTCGATAAGTGAGGTAGAAACTTCCTTTGGATGGGGAATCCCAAGAGACGGGGTATGCACAAGGTCAAATGGAATATATATACAAACCAAAAAGACAATGGTAGCTTAGGCATTGTAGAAATTGTGGGGATGGATCATAAAATGGTAGCCAAATGGATGAACAAAGTGTGGTGCAACATCAAGAGTACGTTTTTTATGGATGTTGTAATAAACTAAGTTTATGATCTAGGGGTCCAAACGATTCAGATGGATCTGAAATCGGACACCGTTTGGTCATCCGTCTGTATGACCAAAGATCTCGAGTTTAGACTTACTAGAAGGTCTTGTGCTCTTGTGAACAAGTGATCCACTTAGCTTAGTGGTTAAGTCTCGAGGATGTGAAGGAGGAGGTCTTGGGTTCAATCCCCATGGGGGACATGGGGAGAGTATTTTGCCCAAAGAGATCTAGAGCCTTCTAGAAGCATCCACTTGAGTTAACTCGAGTTAACTGGGACACTTGGTGCACATGCAGTTACATGGCTAACACATGGATGGTTAGTATCCACCTGCCCAAGAAGGTAGTTCCCTGGTGAGAGCTATATATAGAGGCATTTGGTTGGGAGGAGAGCCATCTCTCTAGCTTGTGGTGGTCGTAATTTATAGTTCTCTTGCATTGGTATTAGAGCTTGGCGTTTTTTCCATTTTCTTCATCTCATGCTTGGTGTTTCTTCTCGTGCTTGGCATTTCTTCTCGTGAGTGTGCAGAAAATCCATCGTGGATACAAAATGATGTAGCAGTACTATAGCAATGGTGGAGGTGGATTGAACCCACATGCTTAGCTTCATATCGCTTCCTCTTATCCAAGAGGACAAGGCATGTTCGTGACTTCAATTTCTTCTGATATAATGAAAACTATATCCAGTGCTGCATAAGTGCACGCAAGCAATAGCATGAAGTATCTACAAGTGACGGTTCGGGGCTTAAACCCACCACGGCTAACAAGGAGTTGATTTTCCTATCCAGAAAGCCATTCGACCAACAAATGAGAACTTGTCTTCTGACTAGTGCTTATCAGGACTCCAGCTCGTAACCAGCTATTTACGGGCATTCTGCTCTATCATGAAGCTATGCACGTTTCACCGTTGCAATTTTATTTGAATCATGAATATTGTGGGTGCTACGATGAAGCTCTATTCACTTTATGTGGCATCCATATGTAGCAAAGAAATTCTTCAAACTCATTAGATAAAAGTAGTTCCCATGAAGACCCAAAATCTTGAGAAGTGGTAAAGTCCAATGTTTGATATCACCTGGAAGTGTATCAAAGATTCTTAGTTTTAGAATTTGAAAAGCATTACAACATGCTTGGACTTGAGAAGTGGAAAGGTCTCTAAAAGCCCATGGGTATGCAAAAAATCTTAGAAAAGCTCAAGAGATCTTAAAGATAAAGACAAAGTCTTTATTATTATCGCATGATCAACAAGGATTGATTAATCTTGGCCATGGTTGTTCAAGAATTGCAGTTGGAACTACTGTGAAGTTTTGCCCAAGTATTGGCAATCGAAATAGTAAGTTGTTCCAAGTTTGAACAGAGTACAAGTTCCAAGTATGGAGTCTGCAACCGTATCAACGGTAATTAAGTCTATGGAAAGTAAAACGTAAAGTTTATCTATCCTTAAAGGGATCTTGGTACAAATCCAAAGAGCATGAGCGGATGCTTAGACTTAAGCAGTAAAGAGATTCCTATAAAGTCCTCGAGGTAGCTACTTAAAAGCTTTTTAAGAAGGGAATCTAAAGATAAGAAGTGAAAAGCTCTTATCGCTACAGATTGGTCAAGTATAACCAATTAGACTTGAATTTGATAAATTCAAGAACTTGGAATGAGCGGATTTTCATTTTAAAACCCTAGTAAAGAAGGATGGATATTCCATCAAAAGATTTTCAAGTTCCCAAAGGAAAGTAAAAGATCGTGAAACAATCATGTAAAGGGATAAAAATCTAGAAAATCTAGTTAGAGGTAATGCCTGAAACTTCAAAATTCTTGTAAAAGAATTGAAGAGATAAGGTACTCTATCAAGAGATGTTTAGACTTTAGGATAAGTATCACCCACACATTGATGTGAATATAAAATAGGGTGGTATGGAGATGGTATGGGACATCGGATCGTGGATGGTAATTATAGGCCTAGTTTGGATCTTGAAGTTAGGTTTAATCCTCAAAGGAATTAAAACTTCAAATATGGAGTTCACATTCAAGGAGGTTAAAAGTAAGTATCTCAAGATATTTCAAGATAGCTTCAAGATCAAGGAAATAGAAGATATGAAGTAAGTAACTGCCAAGATCTTCTTGAAACACTTCAAGATAAAGTGTTGTTAATTTGGAAATATTTCATAAATTTCTAAAACAGTTGGACTTTGACTTTGAGTTGATCTTTTCAACCAAGGATTTGATTGACTAAGTCAAGCACCAAGTTCCTAGTGTAACTTGGTAAATTCACTCTTTTGACTCAAAGAAATGCACAAGAATTGCATTCCTAGTAAGGAGTCAGAAAGACTGAATATGACCTGAAATTAGTCTCAAGTGAAGCATTATTTGAATACAAAACTCATCAACAGAACCTCAGTGGGTCGACACACTGATGTTGGTTACCACACTAGTATCTTGTGGTTGGATGATGTTTTTTATGTTCTTTGAATCTTTTTGAGAATCCAGCTTATTTCTCTTAAAGATAGAAAAAATGCTTCTATACCTTGTTGAAACAGATCTTTGAGAAGTTAAAGTCCTGAGTCATCTAGACTTTGACTCATAGCACGTTACATATCTTCGAAGTTTGAATTGGTTGTATAGAGTTTTAGTTATTTTTTCTGCTTTCCAAATCTTTTGAAATTGGCTCAGACATGGTATCTGATTCCTTTTGCAAAAGACCAGAGTTAGCCGGTTAGAATTAGATAACTAAATTGAACATCCTAGATAGATGTTATGTACAAGAACCTTTTCAATCTTCAAAAGATAAAAATTCTAAGTGGACTTATTCATTTGAGTTTGCTTCAAGTTATAGCATAAATGATTTCTTAGAGTCTAGTATACTCTAGAATAGAGAAGTTAGGAATTGCTCAACAGATTGACAATTCCAAAGAGCTTTTAGCTCAAGTCTTTGAGAAAAGTGTCCTAAGTTGGACAATTTTCATTGCGAATTTGAATTGGTCAATTTATAGTATGGTTGACTCAACAGAAATGGTAAACTTTCTCCTACAGTTACATAGGATTTTTAAACCCATTAGGACAAGGTAGTCCTCTAGTCGAGTGAAAAAATCAAGTAACTGTTGGATCATAGTAAACCATCATACAAACATCTAAGTTAGATGTTTGGGACAGCCAAATTTAAGTTCTCCAAAACAAATTCAAGTGAATCAAGAGTTCTCAAAGTCTTGCGAGTCCATGCACCAGTTATGCCCAGCAATGGACTAGTAACTTGAATCCATCCAGTTCACATGTTTGTGCCTAGATCGCACATCGAGAAATTGTGAATTGATGTTTTTAGATCCACCCTTATTATTCATTCACTACTTTGTACTTTGACCAGTTTATCAAAGTGCAAAGCAAGATAGTGTTTTGAATTATTTGGGTAGGGATGCCACTACAGAGATGAGACATGTTCTTCGAGTTCTAGAACATGAACATGTTCTTCCAGTTTTAGAACATGAGGCTCCGGGGTTGCCTATAGTAAATATATAGCTCTATTTTCGAGTAAAAAAATATTTTTCCAAGGGGGGAAGAATGTAATAAAGTGAGTTTATGATCCAGGGGTCCGACCGATTCAAACAGATCTGAAATCGGACACCGTTTGGTCATCCATGTGTATGACCAAAGATCTGGAGTTTAGACTTACTAGAAGGTCTTGTGCTCTTGTGAACAAGTGATCCACTTAGCTTAGTGGTTAAGTCTCAAGGATGTGAAGGAGGAGGTCTTGGGTTCAATCCCCATGGGCGACATGGGGAGAGTATTTTGCCCAAAGAGATCTAGAGCCTTCTAGAAGCATCCACTTGAGTTGACTCGAGTTAACTGGGACACTTGGTGCACATGCACTTACATGGCTGACACATGGATGGTTAGTATCCACCTGCCCAAGAAGGCAGTCCCCTGGAGAGAGCTATATATAGAGGCATTTGGTTGGGAGGAGAGTCATCTCTCTAGCTTGTGGTGGTCGTAATTTATAGTTCTCTTGCAGATGCCTATGTTGGCATTTGTACTAATTGTGTCCTAAGAAAAAGAAGATACCAGCAATGATGGTGGAGAAACAATAGTAATTTTCATCATCTCAATCATCTTCCTCTAATTTTGGTTTGTTTGTGATGGATAATGAGATGGATATGCCATATAAAGATAAACATCCTATTTTGAATATCATGATTACCAAAAAGTTAATAACAATACCACATGCAGTTTTGTGGCCAATCTCTGAAAAAGTTTATCATTTGCTCGACACCAAGCTAGTGGTTATGAATGGGGAAGTAAATGGACATCATGTGAAGATATTTTTTGATACATGATCTACACATAATGCAATAAAATATTCATTGGTGAATTAGATAAAGTTGAAGATAAGTCCATTCAACTATACTTATTGAGTTGAATTAGAAGATGGAAAGGGTTTGAGACTGGGGATCGATGATTAGTTGGATTGCCAATCCAGATTCAGACTTATGGAGATGAGCTAGATTTCAAGATCACCAAGCTCACTAGATTTGATCTCATTCTCAATAAAAAGTGACATGCTAGTAAGAAGCCCATTACTAACTTTGGAATGCACATTCACAAGTTTTATTTATAATTTTTCCACATCATCATCCATGGGGAATTAGATGTTTAGAATCACAAAAACGTATCTACCTCTTCTATGGTGAAAGTAGAGTGTAAGTATCTTTACATTTTGTACTTTTAGCATAAAGAATTTTTATCTTTACAGTTTCAAACTAGCTTGGAGGTTCAATTGGTTTCTAAACTGAATATGAGTTTTAGAATTTGTTTCTTTCAAAGTTACCTATAAGTCTTCCATCTTGCAGAAATTTTCAGCATAGGATTGAGTTGATTATAGGAGTGCATCCATCTACTAGACAACCATACCACATGAGTGTGCAAGAGAAGGTAGAAATATGTCATGCGTCGAGGAGTATTTATAGAAATGCTTGATTAGATCCAATTGCCCGCCTTTTGTGACCCCAATAATTTTGATTCGTGAAAAGTATGGGTCTTTTAGGATGTGTGTAGACTATAGAGCTTTAAATAAAATTTAATAAAGCATTGATATCCAATGCCTCACATCAGCTATATTTTGGATGCACTAGGTAGTGTTATAGTTATTAGTAGAATATTTGAAAATTTGTAATCATCAAATAAGAGTCAAAGATGATGATGTACATCAAAAAACTTTTCAAACAAGATTTGGTCATTATGAATATCTAATGATACCTTTTGGTTTATTAAATGCTCCAATTGCATTTATAATGTTTATGAATGAGTTTCTCATCCCTTTCATTGGTAAATTTGTTGTAGATTTTGTAGATGATTAGTATTTACGGTAAAAAATTCAAAAGATCACAAATTTCATTTGCAAATAGTCTTTAACATGTTGAATGAAAATACATTATATGTCAACCTAGAGAAGACACTACTTTGTTTATTTCAGGTTGAGTACTAAGGACATATCATATTTGTAGATGGAATTGGAATGGATTTGCAAAAATTAAAGTATTGTGATATCAATGCATCACGGTTCTTTTTGGGAACTCCATGATGATCCCCAAGGAGTAGAAAACCAAGTTCCAGATGCCACACACAATACTCGGCACAAATTCTATAGAATACATAGAAAACAAGAAGTACATAGAGAACACAAACATAGATTTCCTGGGTGTTACAAAATGCGATCCAACTTACAGTCTGTGGCTGACTAGGCCACGTTATGTTTTATTAGAGAACATATACAAAAGTGTCTAGTGGGTTTGTCCTTTCACATGGACACTAAGGATAAGAATCTCCCACTAAAGGCCAATATGGCCAAAGTTACTATAAGAGGAAAACAAATAATGATAAAGAATACCTAAGTGTAAATATACAAACTATACCTCCCACATGAGGGGCACGTTACACAATATACAAGTAATTGTGTAAGATCATGAATCAAGTAACCCCCATCAAGTGACAATAGTGTCGAAAGTTATCCTATGGTAGAGATTTAGTCAAAGCATCTACAACATTAACTTGAGTATGAACCTTCTCAACAATAATGTGCTCAGTGGCTAAGCAGTCTCTAATAAAGTGATACATCATCTCAATGTGCTTGTCTTTTCATGATAAGCCACATTCTTAGCCAAAGCAATGGCACTCTGACTATAACTCAAAAAATGAGGTACATTATGAGGTAGACCCATATCACAAGCAAGACAAGAAAGCTGCAATGCTTCCTTGCATGCCTCACTTGTTGCAACATACTCTACTTCTGTGGTGGAAACAATTGTACATTCTTGAAGACGATATTTACAATAGATAGAACCTTCAAGAATTCCTTTTACTCATCTGATTTGGGGAAATCATCCTTGCTCAATTTCACATTGTTGGGTAAAGGTGCACTCAATGCCTTTCAGCCCTGCATATTGAACCTCTAAAGTACTTTGGATATGTACTCACTTTGAGAATATTATATGCATCTTTTACTCCTATCATGAATAATGTGCATGCCAAGAATATGTTTGGCATTCACAAATCCTTCATATCAAATGTCTCACTCAACTTTTTTTTCAGAAATGACAAGTCATAGGAGGACTTCCCAACAATCAACATATTATTGAAATAAAGTATCAAGCATATCAAGATATCATCTAAGCATCTCTTTGTGTAGAGAGAATGATCCTCACTGCTTTGAGAATAGCCTTGAGACTTCATAAAATCATCAAATTTTTGGTATCATTGTCTAGGGTACTCTTTAAGTCCATATAATCTCTTCTTTAGCTTAAAAACTAGAATTTCTTTGCGAGGAACTACATAACCTTCTGGTTGTTCCATATAGATCTCATGTGTAAGATCTCCATGCAAGAAAATAGTTTCCACATTAAGATTTCCTTGAAATCAACACCATGTTTTTGCTTAAAACCCTTTGCAACAAGTCATGCTTTATACTCTGGAGAAGCACTATCTGATGTGAATTTCAGCTTATATACCCATTTACATGGTAAAGCTTTCCTACCCTTTGGTAAAGATACTAAATACCAAGTATCATTCTTGTGAATAGAATCCAAAACACTTTATGGCACACTCCCCACTTGACATGATCATATGTGTAGATAGCCTCTTTGTAGCAAGAAAGCTCACCAACATTTGTTAGCATAACAAAATCCAAATCGAGAAGATGTCTATCATGTGGGTGCAAGACATGTGCAGATCCTCTCAATTGTTGCTGAATAGGAGCATTTGTAGACTGATTTGATTGGGAACATCACTATGTGCAGCATTTTTATGCATGCTAATTGGAGGACTAGTATCTTCAAACACCACTCTTCTCACTTCAACCTCATGATGAATTCATCTTTTGGTGTTGGTGCATCTGCTAATGTTATTGCCACACCAATTCACATTCCTCCATCCACATTCACTGAAGAGAAGCTTGATGGAACTAATTACACATTTTGGAAGTTCAAAATTTTTCCAATTTTAGACTCTTATGAGTTTTTAGATAATGTCATGGGGGCAATAGGGCCTGATCTAGTGCCAGTTCCAATGGAAGATCCATCAAATTCTTGAGTGACAATCCAACCATATCCAGATCTTCTTCGAGCTTGGCAGAGGCAAAATGTAGATGTTTTATGTGCCATTGTTAAAAGTGTAAGTGATTATGTGCTTACTCTAGTCCAACACACCACTAAACAAAATATCTTGGGGCATATTTTCTTTCCATTATGAGACCAAGAATTACACATGGATTGAAAAGATTGAGAATTGGATAGCAAATGAGAAGCACTTAGAGTCAGAGAAAATTGAAGACCATCAAGTGAACCAAACATTTACAAGATTAACTGGTTGTTGTTGGTGTTATGATAACACCTCAAGAACTAGCTCATATGTGTGCTCAAATTCTTCCTACAAAATATGATGGGATCATAATTTCCCTTAACAGTAAACACTCCTCTCTTATCTTTCAAGAGTTTTCTCAAATGATTCTAGAAGAACAAATGTGTTTGAAGAATATGAAACGTTCAAACAATGCAACATTTTAGCAAATGTAAAGGGCAAAGGCTCTTTTGATAGTCCAATGAAGAAAGCAAAGAAGAAAAAGTTCATCGAAATTTGTTTCTATTGCAAAAAGAAAGTTCATGTCATTAAGTATTGTAGGAAGAAGCAAGATGGTGACAAAAATGGCACTCTCAAATCCACATGGAAGAATGCAGAATTGACAAATAACATAGAACTTTACTATGGGTTGCCATAGAGGAGCTATGTACATATACCCAGATGTGTGGATGAACCTTGGATATTAGATAGTGGTCCATCTTTCAACATGACCAATAAGAAGTATTGGTATAGCTCCTTAATGCCTCTACACAATCCTATCAATGTAGTGGTCGAAAATGACTGCAAATGTGAAGTAAAAGGGAAAGGAACCATCTATTTTGTTGTCAAGACTAGTGATGAGAGAAAAATCTTGAATATTTTGTATGTTCATGCACTAAAAAAAAATTATTATCAATTTCTACCATAATAGATCGTGATCTAGAAGTACATTTTAAAAAGGATGGTACAAAAATTTTGGATGGAAGAGGAAATAATGTAGGAAATGGAGTGTGGAAAGATAACTTGTATGATTTAAGCACCCTTAGTGCTCTAGAAGATAAAGACACAAGCAGAGTTTGACATCAAAGTTTTGGGCATCTTGTGTTTGATGTTCTCAAAGAGATGCAACGAAAAGGGATGGTAGCACATTTACATGCATTTTCAAAATTACAAGAACCATGTGAAGCTCACATGATGGTCAATCAAAAAAGGAACACATTTCCAAAAGAGAGAAGCAAGCAACCTCAAGCTCCTCTGGAGTTGGTACATACTAGTCTCTATGGTAAAATGTCTACTCTTGCTTTGGGAGGATCTCCCTACTTTTTGTTGATAATCAATGATTATAGTAGAAAGATGTGGTCGTATTTTATATGGGAGAAGGCTAATGCACTTGAAAATTTCACAATGTGGCACAAGATTGTTGAAAATGAAATGGGTAGAAAATTGAAGAGTTCCATATCGATTGAGGAGGAGGATTCTTATCGACAATACTCAACAATTACTATAATGCTCATGGAATCAAGAGGCAGCTTACTAGAGCCCACACACCTCAACAAATGGTGTTATTGAGAGGTGGTATGCACATATGCCAAAAAGCAGAAAATGTTCCTTCTTAGGATATAGTGAAGATTCTAATGCATATAGACTTTGGGAACTAGAGGCAAAGAAGATCATTGTTAGTCTTGATGTGGTATTTGATGAACAACCACACCTAGTGGATAACAAAGGTAAACCCATTATCTCATAAACTAAATAAATAATTGACCTTGTGCCTTCCCAAATACAGATCAAGATCAAGGAGGAGGAGACATCAAATAATGGCATCCCTCCACCAAAGGGAAACCAGTTGTTTTTATAAAGTGTAAGCCACTACCAAAGTGGACACAACTCTTTAATGATCATAACACTCAAGTCAATGTTCTAGAGTAATCTTTAGATGGGTTGTATAGATCAAAGGGGATTGGGGAGCAACAAAGAGCCTTGCATCATATTGTCAATATTGCTCTTATGGTTGAAATTATGGGATCAATAAAAGAACCCACAAATGTAGATGAATCACTCGAGGACCCTAAGTGGAGAGCGGCAAAGAAGGTTGAGTATGATAGCATATTAAAGAATGAAACTTGGGAACTGGTTGATTTATCACCAAACAAAAGGTAATTGGAACTAAGTGGATTTGGAAAGCAAAATACAAAGAAGATGGTACTTTCGAGAAGTACCAAGCTTAGCTTGTTGCACAAGCATTCTCACAAGTGGAAGGATTCAATGTCCAAGAGACATTTTCACCAACAACTTGTATGGTTAGAATTTGCATGGTACTTTTAGTTGCTACATACAAAAGGTGGCCTATATTCAAGATGGAGGTAAAATCAACATTTTTTAGTGGATACCTCAAGGAAGAGGTATATGTATCTCAACCACCAAGTTTTGAAGTATCTCATTCAGAACACAAAAGTTTCTAGACTTAAGAAGGCATTATATGGCCTTAGGCAAGCTCTAAGATCTTGGTACCAATGAATTGATAGTTTTTTCCAAAAATATCGCATTGAGGTATCACATAAGGATGATGGCATTTTCATACCCCAACAAAAATATGCTATGGAAATCCTCAAAGCTTTTGGGATGATGGATTGCAAAGACAATAGCAAACCTATGGTGGTAAACCTTAAACTTTCAACATAGGATGATACACCAAGGTAGATGCTAAGAAGTACAAAAAGCTTGTTGGGGGCTGTATCTTTTTATGCAACATTGGACCAGATATCTATGCTGTTGGAGTATTGAGTAGGTTCTCTAACAAATCAAAAGAGAGCCATTGGAATGTAGGCATGTGAATTCTAAGGTACATTGTAGGAACCTTGGACTTTGTTATTCTTTATATCACAAGTGATACACTTCAAGGGTATTGTGATTCGATTGGGACAGATATTGTGATTCTAGAAAATTAGTTTCTCGACATTGCTTCTCACTCGGTTCAGGATATTTCGTTGGGTAAGTAGGAAATGTCCAACTCTTGCACTTTCCTCCACTTAAGTAGAGCACAAAGAAGCTTGCTTTGCCTCTTGTGAGGTAGTTTTGCTAAGGAGAATTCTTGCATATCTCGGCTTTCCATCACAAATGGAGACTTTATTTAAATGTGATAATCAAAGTTATATGGCCATTGTAAACAAACTAGTGTTTCATGCTCACACCAATCATATAGAAGTAAAATATCATCATGTTTATGAGCTAATAGAATATGACATTGTGGAGCTAGAATATTGTCCAATAAAGGAAAATTGTGATGATATATTCACTAAATCACTTGGAAAAGAATAGCTCAATAGGCATCTTCACTAGATGGGCATAGGACCGAGACCTTTTATCATTTACTAAACATTGAGAG
Source organism: Ceratopteris richardii (assembly GCA_020310875.1). Taxonomy (NCBI): domain Eukaryota; kingdom Viridiplantae; phylum Streptophyta; class Polypodiopsida; order Polypodiales; family Pteridaceae; genus Ceratopteris; species Ceratopteris richardii. The sequence goes on along the minus strand of CM035418.1, from coordinate 27,240,472 downwards.
ATGGGTGTTATTATATGAACAATGTCTATCACTCATGATTGAATGTGGTAATGAACATTTTGCAAGGCCTTCATTATGAGGAGAAGCCAATCATGCATTACATAATTGGTGGAAATTGCAACTTGCATGTTGGACCATCAAAGGTATCATAAGGGAATTACCAGGGTCCCCAATTGTGGGGTCTAAGGTAGCAGTACGAAACCCTAGCTAGGGGTCCCTAGGGGCTAGCGATTCCCCTCATGGAGGTCTTGAGGAAGCACCTCGAGGCATCCATGGAATATTCCTTGTTGGACTCGTAAATCATACAGATTTATTAGGTCCATTGAACCGACCTAAGCTGCATCTCGGGATTATGGGAGCGGTGGCTGCCCACATTCTATTACCCATCTGTAACCATCCATGGAAGGCCATGTTGGTGCAGGACAATCAACAATTGATGTTTTGATGAAGAATTGAAGCCAAGGACTGAAGAAAAGATCAAGTTGTGAAGCTTGAAAGAAGTGCATATCCAGAAGATGAAGATGTGTACATATATGTACATTAATTCAGAGATAGTTTACTTATACTTTTGTATAGTCATGAGCTTGTAAATATTTTGCCTATATATACAAGGAAAAAATGTTGGGGAAAATATGAGAGAGTGTAGAATACAAGAATTGAGAAGATTTAGATGTAATTAGACACTTGAGAAGTGAAGAAGATTAGCTCTCTTATCCAGATGTAAAAGTTTTCTAGTAATGAAGAGAAATTGTGCCCGATGTTTCTATGCTTGATCATTTCAAGAATCCTTTTGTAGACGTCTAATTCCATAGTTAATGAGTCTATGGATAAAGTTTGAGAGCCTAGTTGTAAATAGGTTGTGAGAATTATGAGTAGGAACATTCATATGTGAAGACGTGTTCACTGTTTTCTGAAACAGGTACAAATTCGATGGTCAAAGATTTGATCATTTCTCAGACCACAGTTTAAAGTTTTGCACAAGTAAGGAGTCAAAATCTAAGTTGGAAGGTAAGCCATCTATTTCTAAAAGCATTTGCATAAACCGGTTCTAGATTAAGAGAACCAAGTGTTAGAAGTTACAGGTGTCTGAATGGACTTCTCAGAAGAACAGTTTTAGACATAGATGACTTGTTAAGTTCATTTCTCAAGATCTACTGAGTCTTTTGAAATGATTCAACTTGGAGAAGGTGTGCAACCTATAGATGCACACCTTGTACAAAGTTTTATCAAAAACTTTACACATTTGATAAGTCAATGAGAGAAATATCTGCAGCAGACTTTCTGTAGAATCATCTTCTTCACAATTTATCGAAACTCTTTGAAATTGATCATTGATCCTCTAAATTGGTGAAGGTCTTGAGTTACTCTTGATATAGAGGTGCTCTAACTTCAAGAGTAGCTTGTTCTTTTGGAGATTAACACTCTCCATCAGTGGTATCAGAGCAGGAAGTATCAAAATTGAAGAAAGGAGGATACCGACTGCTGCAGTTGTAAAGAATTCAACACTTGAAGGTTCAAAAGGTGAAAGCTTGAGAGTAAAGCTTGAGAAGGAGGCTATACGACATCAAGGAAGACAAAAGGAAATTCATTCGAAGTAAAGGTACATCTATTACTTATAAAGTTTGAAGAATTCAATACACAGGTGAAGAAAGGATGGGAGATTCTCTTCAGATAGAGAAATTAGATAGAGAGAACTATCCAGCATGGTCAATGAGGATGGAAGCTCGTCTTATGAGCAAAGATTTGATAATTTATATCACAGGTGAAGAAGAAAAGCCTCAGTTCAGAGATCCTAGTGTTCCAACTAGGGAGGAATTATCAGATTTGAAGAATTGGATGAAGAGAGATGCTCAAGCTAGGAGCATTATCTATATGGCAGTTAATGACTACTTGCTACCTCACATTAGAGGTCTTGAAAGTGCAAGTGATATATGGAATGCTCTCGAGGAGCATTTCCAAAACACTACAAAGTCAAGAAAGGCATCCTTGTGGGCAGAATTTACCACATTTAAGAAGAAGGCCTCTCAATCTATCTCAGATTATGTAACAAGGATGAAGGACATTGCAGATGCATTAGGAGAAGTTGATGAAGATATTGAGGAGGATAAATTGGTAAGGCAAATCCTCACAGGTTTGAGAGGTGATGATAAATGGAAGCCATTCATTTTGTCTACTGAATTATCACTAGATCATTTTACTCCTGATCTAAATCAGTTGCTAGGACACATGCTAACCTTTGAGCAGGATGTCAAAGGTGAAAGTGATAAAAGTGCAAGTCATGCAATGTATTCAAAGGATAAGAAGAAGGATATCAAAGGGAAGCAACAAGAAAATGAAGATGAAGGTACAACTAGCCAAGCTAACTTCCTAAGAGGAAGAGGAGGTGGCAAAGGTAGAGGAAGAGGCAGGAGTAATAAATATGGAGTCAAAGCTTGTTGGATTTGTGGTAAGACAAATCACTTAGCTAATGATTGTTGGCATAATACTCAGAGTAATGGTGGATATAATCAGAACTTTAATTCAAGAGGAAGAGGTGGCAGAAATCAAAGAGGTAATTTTAGAGGTAGAGGTAGTAGAGGTTACTTTGGAAGAAGTGCAGGTAGAGGATTCCAAAGTCAAGAATACAATAATACCTACTATAATTATGCTTCAGATCAGAAGGAGGACTCAACATTGATAATGAATGCAACTTGTGAAAGGAAAAGTGAAGACCAAAGAGTCTTCTACATTGACTCAGGGTGTAGCAATCACCTGAGTGGCAACATAGCATTGATGACTGATTTGGAAAATAAGGTAACTAATAATGTTGTTCAAACAGGTGACAATACAAAGCACAATGTGAAGTCAATTGGATCAGTGAAGGCCAAGGATGGTAGTACTCTCTTGAGTAAGGTTTTGTATGTTCCTACAATTCCTAAGAATCTGATAAGTGTAGGACAAATTGTTGAAAAAGGTTATGAAGTCACGTTCACTAATGAAGGAGTGTTTGTGGAAGACCCTAGCAATGGGTATAAACAAATTGTTTCAAGGAAGAAAGAAGGAAGATTGTTCACATTGAAGATCCAAGGCAATGTTGGTCATGCCTTGTTCACTTATGGAGGACATAAGATCTCTGAGTTAGATCTTTGGCACAAGAGGCTTGGACATTTTCAATGAAAGAGGTATCAAAGATATGGTTAACAATGGTTCAGTGGTTGGATTGCCTAATGTTGCAGGTCAACATATGACATACAGATGTGAAGCATGTCAATTAGGTAAGGCTCATAAGCAATCTTATTCCAAGCATGGTTTTATGTATTCAGAGAAGCTTGAGTTGGTACACACAGATGTGTGGGGACCATCAAAGGATTTCAGTATCAATGGTTCAAGGTATTATGTGATTTATGTTGATGATGCTACCAGATGGATCACTATCTATGTGATCAAAGATAAATCAGAGGTATTCAATACATTCAAACATTATCATGTGTATGCAGAGAGAATTACAGGTCATAAGTTGAAGAGACTAAGGTCAGATGGAGGGGGAGAGTATTTCTCTAATGAGTTCACTGATTACTTGTGGAATGCATGTATAAAAAGGGAAATTACTTGCAGGTACTCTCCTCAACAAAATGGTGTAGCAGAAAGGAGAAATAGAACTCTTGTTGAGTTTGCAAGATCCATGATGAAGGAGAAAATTTGCCCAAATTACTTGTGGGCTGAGGCTGTAAATACAGCTACTTATTTGGTCAATAGATTACCATGTAAAGCTTTGCAGGGTATGACACCATATGAGGCATGGTGGGGTAAGAGACCTACTCTAGATCATTGCAAAGTATTTGGATGTTTGGCATATGCATATGTGCCATCTCAATTAAGGCACAAATTGGAACCTAAAGCTGAAAAGTATGTGTTCATTGGATATGATGACAAGCAGATGGGATATAGATTGTGGAGTCCATCCACAAAGCAATTCCTTGTGTCTAAGGATGTTACGTTTGATGAGCAAGGTACTTGGTATGCAGGTGATGAAGAAGTTGTGAATCAAAAGAAAGGTAAATCAAAGGTTCAAATATTTGATGAAGAGGAGAACAATGAAGTACAAGTTGATGTTGAAGAAGTGCCAAGATTTGATCCAGAATGTGATGAACCAAAAACCTCAAGGAGTGGAGAACTCAGAAGGTCAGCAAGACACAAATGGCAACCTACAAGGTATAGCTATGACACTTCTTTTTTGGCTACCAAAGATTATGATTATATGATAAAGGCAGATGAAGACCCTTCTACATATGAAGAGGCAAAAGGTACAATTGAGAGAAAGCTATGCAGGAAGAGTACGATGCATTGATGGAGAATCAGACATGGGATTTGGTTCCTAAACCAAATAGTCAGAACATCATTGGATGCAAATGGGTCTACAAGACAAAGAGATTTGCAGATGGAAGTGTGTCTAGGTATAAAGCTAGACTTGTTGTGAAAGGGTTTGCTCAGACATATGGTATAGATTATGATGAGACCTATAGTCATGTGGCAAAGATGACAACCATCAGGACACTCATAGCTATTGCTGCATGTAAAGGTTGGAAATTATATCAATTAGATGTGAAGAATGCTTTTCTAAATGGTTACATTTCATATGATGTTTTCATGGAGCAACCACAAGGATTCAGAGATGAAAGGTATCCAGATCATGTGTGCAAGCTCAAGAGAGCTTTGTATGGTTTGAAGTAGGCCCCAAGGGCATGGAATTATAGACTTGTGAAGTTCTTAAAAGAACTTGGGTTCCAAGTATCTAAAGCAGATAGTAGTTTGCTACAGATGAGAAAGGCATTCAAAGCCTAAAGAAACAAATGGAGAAAGAGTTCAAGATTAGTGACTTGGGAGACTTGTCATATTTCTTGGGCATGGAGATCTCATACACTCAACATGGGGTGTATGTAACTCAAGAAAGGTATTTGAGAAACTTGTTGATCAAGTTTAAAATGGATGATTGCAGGGTATCACTTACTCCAATGGAGGTAAATCATAAATTGAGCAGATATGGAGGAGAAGAGTTCAAGGACATGAAGCTATATCAAAGTTTGGTTGGTAGTCTGATCTATGCTACATTAACTAGGCCTGACTTGTCATATGCAGTTGGAGTATTGTCTCAATTCATGCAATGTCCTAGGAAAGAACATTGGATTGTAGGACAAAGAGTGTTGAGGTACATTAAGGGTACACTCAAAGAAGGTTTGTATTATGGTTTTACATCAGATACAAACATCAAGATCTATAGTGATACAGATTGGGCAAGTAATCCTGATGATAGGAGATCAACTTATGGATACTTATGTTATGTGGGAGATAAGTTAACTTCTTGGTGTTCAAAGAAGCAACACACAGTTGCTTTGTCATCTACAAAAGTAGAGTACAAAGGTATGGTTGAAGCTACAAAGGAAGTGATATGGCTCAAGACTCTAATGAAGAGTTTGGACATCATTCAGAGTACACCCACTATTCATGGAGATAACATGAGTTCATTATATCTAGCTGCTAATCCTGTTTTTCATGCCAGGACTAAACGCATTGAGATTCAGTATCATTTTCTAAGAGAGACGGTGATGGATAAGGAAATTGAAGTTATACATACTTCAAAAAAAGATCAAATAGCTGATATGCTAACCAAAATCTTGGATGGACCAAAGCTACAGAGATTCAAATACATGGCAGGTATAAAGAAGCTAGAGAAAACCTCAATTGATGATTGAGGGGGAGCTGTTGGTGTAGGACAATCAACAATTGATGTTTTGATGAAGAATTGAAGCCAAGGACTAAAGAAAAGATCAAGTTGTGAAGCTTGAAAGAAGTGCATATCCAAAAGATGAAGATGTGTACATATATGTACATTAATTCAGAGATAGTTTACTGTAGCTCAGTGATGAGTAGCACCTTCTTTAATGTCAATCCGGGAAGACATGAGGATGGTATGAAGACCTCGAGCAAGTGAAGGCACAAATGTGTGAGTGAGAAGCACATAAACATGCACACACATACACACACACGCGCACACACAGCAAGAACAAAGAGGAAGACAATGGAGTTCTTTTAGATTACTTTCAAAATGCTCATACAAATTCAATTCAATTACAAGCTAACCCCAAAAATGAGCTCTCTAGCTCTATTTATAGTTTTTCACTAGCTTTTGGCCCTGTCCAGACCTAGTGTCAGGCCTAGTTAAAAATTAGGTTCTAGGGCCTATTTGGAGGTTCAAACAGAGTCTAAAAAATGTGAAAACTGATAGGTAGGTACTTCTAAAGCTCCTCAAGCTTAAGGACTCCTTGGCTTGCACAAAATGGAGCTACAAAAATATGAAATGGTATTTACAATGGTTTTTAGTGATGAAAATCACTATTTTTGTAGGGATTTCTTCTAACATTTTGACATACATTTCTTGGAGCTCCCTACTTGCTCCTTCTTGTGTGCCCAACTCTTTGATGCATGAAAAATTTAAATGGCCTACTTGCCAAATCTTCTTTGACTACTGTGTCTGCTTGTGCTTTCTCTTCGCTCCGACTCCCTTCGTAGGCTTCCTTGTCTTGTGAGTCCTTCAGTTCCTTGACTACTGCCAACACCCCCCCCTCTCTCGCGTCTGTCGTCTCTGACAATCCCTTGTCTAGCTGTGCGTTGGACGTAATATTGAACCACATCGGAAGCGAGGTGGTGTGCTTCTAATCGTAGCCCCTGTGCTAGGTCTGTTAACAAAGCATCCCAATCCACTCGACCTGGGATGTCTGGATGGGGCACCCGCAATTGCTCTGAGTGGATGGTCCTCTCCACAGCGAATAGTTGGAGGAGATGTGAGGACTTGGATACAAATATTTCTGAGTGATACTCCCAGAACCCTGTGATGAACATCTCCTTGAAGATCTGCTTGAAGCATGCTGGGAGGTATTTAATTCTTGTGTGCCAGGCATATACTACCTTTATTGAGGGGGTAGTGCTCATGTCATATACCAGATCTTGGTTGCCTGCAGTGAAGCCAACTCCTGAAAAGTGGGGGTCCTTGATATTCTTGAATGTCCTGAATGTGATGAGCATTAATTCGAAGATCTTCATGCACATTTGTGCCATCACATCAGGCGTGTTCCGTAGTCGAATGCTCCAGTGACGGATTGTAGAAATCATGTAAGCAACAGTAGGAGGTCCTTGTGGAGGTGCTAGATAGACATAATTTAACCACTTTGCACAACCTTTGACGTTCTTTACCGCAATGGTAAATTCGGGCCAGGTGCGTCTGCAGAAGACTGGAACATAACAGGGATTGTATTTAATAAAGCGTGGCATGTTAGTCCAAGTACGAACCATCTCTGGATAGGCCTCAAGAAGACGGATCCTCCAGGTGGGTTGATGAATGGATCCTTTTTTAGCACTCTCTGGGATATCATCGGGCCCAAATTGTGTGGCAAAGGTTGGAGCCTTGCCACATCGTCGTTGAATCTCTGCATTGTAATCTGCCAGGAGTACACAGTATGGCACATACTGATTGTCGTTGGTGCCTATCCATCTATGATGAGACATACTGCGGAAATACTCTGACTTTATGATGGTGTCTTCTAATTTGGCCATTGATTGGATTTGGATTGCCACTCGATCTTCATGGGTTTTTCGCTGTCTTTTCGAGTGTCTGGAGCCATTCGGGTACTTCGACTTCCAAGGTATCCATTCCTTCTGAGGTTTGCTGACCTCCTGGCATCGGCATAGGAACATATGGTTCCTCATACGATTCGTCTACCTCAATGGGTACCAATTCATCTGGCTCTGGTTCTACAACTGGAGAGGGTTGTCTTTCATATTCCAGTAACTTCTTCTGCAATTCTGCCACCTGCTCTGTTAATGCCTTTACTTCCTCTGAAGTCGTGGTTGTTTCTATGACTTTGGGTTGTGCCTCCTGTTCCCTGAGCTGGTGGCGTAGCGCATCCCGTTCCTTTTCCAAATCGTCATGTGCTTCTAATAGATTTGCATAGCTTTCCAAGATTGTCTTCATTGTGTCTGAGGGGACTGCTTTGAATTGTTCTGGGTCGATTTCGTGGGGAGAGCCTTCCATGGCAGCTTCCAGGTTTTCTTTGTTTTGCTTTTGCAGACGCTTGTTTTCTTCAAGGGCGGTAGCCATGTGTTTTCTGAGAGGAGTCAATTTACGCCGGACTCTTAGATTATCTGCTTGGTAGACTTCTAGTAAAGCTTCGAGTTGTTTGAATCCTGGCACTTGTGATGGTTGGGGTGTCTCCAGGAGGGTTTGATGAGCTTGCTCGAGTGTGGTGTAACGTTGATTGAGGTCTGCATTTTCTTCTTCTATAATTGTAAGCCGTCTCTGTAGTTGTTGATGATTCGTAGTCAGTTGATGATGACGGTCTTCGAGAGCCTGATACTCACTCTGAAGTTGATACACACATTGATGTAATGCCATGAATATACTATTTACATTAAATGATGCAGGGAAAGATGAAGATGCAAGGGGAATGGGGAAGGGAAAGGGAGTTGTGAATGCTGTGGAGTCAAGTGGTGAGGTAGGTGGAGGGGGTATGGGAGATTGAGGCTGCGTGGGGGGAGGGAGTGGTGTTGTGGCTGATGATGTTTCCATTGTGTCGAACGTGTGTGTGACTGTGTAGATGGGAACAGTGGGTGGGGTGGATGTGATATTTGTGAAGAGTGTTGTGAAAGTGGGCATGGTAACTCCTCCGAATTGGATGCCGGGAGAGAGAGGAATTCCCATGACGAATGTGGTAATGGCACGAATAGGCGTGGTAGTGCCAGGTGGTGAGGTGACTTGTGTAGTGAGAGGTGAGGTGGGTGGTGAGAGTGGTTCCACCTGATGTTCTTCTGTTTGTGTGTTACCTCCTGGCTCTGATACATTGATGTGGATTTGTTTGCCAGATCGCATGGGGCAAGTAGGCACTCGTTTCTCAAATCGATGAATATAAGACATGGCTGCATGAACAGCCTCATCTAAACCTACCGCGTCAGCGTGCAGGTTCATTGATTTAATAAACATGTCATCCACACCTTCCTCGGCTAACATTTGGCTCATGATCATCTTTCTTGTCTCGAGCGACAGTTTGTGTTGTTCTTGGACTCGCTTCATGGTTTCGTATAATCTTTTTATTTGGGCCGAGTATGCCGGGGCACTTGCTAGTTCTGAAAGTTCTTCATATTCTTGATCATACTCCTCGTTTGCTGCTTCTTCTTCTTTTGTCTCTTCTTCATCCTCTTCTACTTCTACTACTCCCGGTTGGGTCGGGGCTGAAGTTGTAGTCGTGGGTTGTTGTCCTTGGGTCGGCTCTGCTTCTGTCTGCAGGTTAGACTCATTGATCAAACGGGAAATTTCTTCATCTGTCAAATCAGCAAGGGTGTAACCTTGTGGGAACTCCAAGTCCGATGGAATCGGAGGGAACACCAGATTGGGTCCTTCGGCGCTTGGTCTGGGCAGGCAAATGGTAAATGGTCGAACATGTCGCGTTTGTGGAGGGGTCACCTCTGGTGTGGTGGTGGCTCCCCTTGCTTGGGCACATGGTAATTGAACTCCCCCTCTCATCTTCTTCGATGGAGGACCCGCCGTTGATAGCCGTCTTTGGAATTCTTGGGCCCTGGACCATACTAGTGCTCTTTGAATGGGCACGTCATACGCTAAGCATCTGTAAATTATTTTTTTCAGGGCACAGCATCCATGAAGTACATTCTTTTGTTTCTTATTCCATCGTTGATGGGCTAGGTGGATCTGATCTATGATCCAATGTGGTATATTGATGGTGAGATTCTCTGTCTCCGCCAAGTACAAGCTGAACCATATCTTTTTTGGTGGCATAGTGAAGCGTTCTTGGGCGGGAAAAGCAAAATGCTGCATGATTGTTCGTAAGTGGAGAGCAATGGTAGGTGTCATTGCTACCATGTCCTTCAATTTGTTGAGATCCTTATGCTTCATCCTACCTGGAACCAATGTTTCTTTCTCAGTGGGAATATGCATACCTTGCATGTTCAATGCTTCCCGTACCAAATTGAGGGTCAGTTTGAATCTCTTGAGTTCGTGGCCTGGCAACAGTGAGGGTAGCACAAAAGTACTATCGCCTCCCTTGGCCCTGCTAGGAGTGATGGTACTGATAAAATAGGAGTAGCGTAGGAAATCTGGCTTAGGCAAATGTGCCCTGAAATAGCTATCCAAGCCCGGTTTGGTCCATACCGATCGCATTACTTCTGCATTCTGATATTTCTCAAATTCGCGAGTGAAGAAATGGTATCATCCCCATTTACCATTGAACTCAATTTCTGCTTCCCAAAAGCCAATGGCCCTGCGACATCACTAAACCAATGAGCATGTTTCCCCACTTGAGAAGTGTGTCCCTGAGGAGGGTCCTGAATAGGGAGCACATGCACCGCTTGAAGTTCTTGAGGCCTCTCGATGAGTGTGGTTCAAGGAGGAGGGCTTCAATGTCCACAATCTGTGCGCTAGACCCCACCTGGGAACTGGTGCCTCCGGTTTCTACCATGTTACAGCTTGCTTGCTAGTTTCGTGAGAATGTAGAAGCAGGTGTTAACATTGTAAAGGACAAGGTAGAACAATTTTTGTCCCCCTTACAATATTAACATGAGGTGAATGATGAGTTAGTCGATCAGTGAGTGCTCGATGATTGTGTGTGTTGTTAATCCTATGAGCTAAGTGAAAAGATGCAGTTCGTAGGTGGAGAGGAATGTACAAATGGGATTGGGGGGTTTATTACAAGCTTTTGGCTGCCAAACACATTGAATGACTTTATGCTTTGGTTTTGTGGAGACTCTGGAGGGCTTTCTGAGGGTGTCTGCTTGGAAATGAGGTTGTATAGGGGCCCATTTGCAAGTGATTCCGCCCGTGCTCATGTGTAAATGTACGTTTGTGTGTGTTGAATGAGAGTGGGCATCGGCTCTTTGAGTGAGTGAACCCTATCATGTATGGTGTGATTTGTGTGTGACTAGTTGAGCCCATAAGCAAGCCTTAGGCACCCAAATTTGTCTTGATTGTGGGCCAGCCTTCATCGACTTCTTGGGTACCCAGATAGATTTCACTTTCACAAAAGAATTTTTGGGAGTCTTCTTGTTAGTATCATGCCATTGATTACTAATAGGAAGTTGAGATAGTTGTTGTGGCTTGACCGCAATAGGATGCTCGCCTTTCTGCACCCACACTTGTTTCAATGGCTGAGACATCCTGCTTCGCATGTTCTTTTGGCCTCCAGCATAGGTAGTCTTCAGTAATTGATCTGCCTTTGGTTGCTGCCTCCCCCTGGCCTTTGGAAAAGAAGGGAGTTCCGTTGAGTGCTTGACTTCTTTCTTGAGATCATCATTCCTCTGCATCACATAACTTTGGACAAGAATAGCATTGTCAACTTCATGTGTACCCCTGGAAGGACCAGGAGTCTGTGCCTTTCCTAGTTCCATGAGTGCTCCATTATCTAACTCAACTGTAATTCGACTCTGATTTACCCATACCTAAAGAAGTCCACTTCTTAGGTTTAGGTTGAGTGCATGATCATAGATCCAGTCTTGACCCAAGACAAGAGGTTCAGTGAGATCCTCATCTTGACACACTAGTACTTTAACTGTCATTAGAACATCTTGAATGTAGAGGGGGAGTTCCACCTTGCCCATGCAAGGGGTTTCCACACCTCCCAATCCTATGAGGTATGCTTCTATAGGATTGACATTTAATTTCAAGTCTCGACAGTAAGAAAGTTTAACGGCACTAGTGGTTGCACCTAAGTCAATCAATGCTCGTGCAGTCCTTGCACTCTTCCCTTGTCCTATCTCCAAGGTTACAAAAGGACGTCGGTCAACTATTCTATGGGGGCTTACACTTGAGACTTCACACATAGCCATATGATATCCTGGGTTCGCATAGTCATCTATCCTTGGCTGATCTCGTCCCTGTCTTCTCATCTTCATTTTTCGGATGCATTCCAAGGCTTCTACCTGTGCTTCTTCTTGAACTCGTTTTTCCTCTTCTTTACGTTTCTTGGCAGTGTTGAGTCGATTGAGCATTTCCTCGGTGAGAGGTTCCTGATACAACTTGACTCTGCATCCGCTTATGTAGCTCGGGAGAATGTCACCTTCGAGTGTGGCTAATTGGACTGCTCCACTAGTCGAGATCCTATTTATGATCATAGGTCCATAACCACGTTTTTCTAGCTTTCTCGTATGTTGTTTCAGAGTATATACCAAAACTAAGTCTCCAGCCTTTAATCCTTTATCTTTAACATGGGCATCAAAATACGCCTTCTGTCGTTTCTTAGCTGCATATATTCCTGCGGCAGCTCTCAGTCTTGTTTCACCTAATCGTTCAAGGTCAAAAATTCTCGAAGAGAGTTCATGGCCCGTCCACGCATGCTCCTGTGCTACTCTCAATGTGGGAATCAAGAAGTCCAGAGGTAGCACCGCATTTTGGCCAAATACAATCTGAAAGGGTGTGGCTTGGAGTACCGTTTTATAGGCCACTCGGTATGCCCAAACAGCATGGTGTAGCTGTTTGTCCCAATCAGAGCGTTTATTATTTACCAATTTAGTCAACACATTGCATAGGATCTTATTTGTGCTCTGAGCCTGGCCATTAGCTTGTGGGTGATAGGGGGCAGACTTCTTATGTACTACCAAGAATTCTTGGAGAAGATTTTCAATAACCTCATTCAAGAAGTGAGTCCCTCTATCACTAACTAGCTCTATAGGTAGTCCATATCTTGTGAATACATTCTCAAATAAGAACTTAGCTGTCGTTTGAGCATCGTTCTTTGTGGTAGCTTTCACTTCTACCCACTTGGTTAAATAGTATGTGGCCACAATGATATATTCAGCATGTGAACCCTTGGCTGGGGGATTAAAAGGACCTACAAAGTCTATTCCCCACTTAGAGAATGCACGTCCACCCATCATAGGTTTTAAAGGCATCTCATCTTTGCATATAGGATACTGAGTTCGCTGACAAATGTCACACCGTTTCACATAGGTATGTGCATCCATGTGAAGGGTCGACCACCAAAGTCCTGCAAATAGGATTGCCTTGATCACCCGATCTGGTCCAAAGTGTCCTCCTGCTACACCTCGGTGAGCAGTTTCCAAGATCTTGAGATATCCACTCTCATGGACACATAGTCTCAGGTAACCATCTTTACCACGCTTGTATAGATTATCACCAATGAGTGAGTAATCTAGGGCTTCTTGTTCTAGACTTCTTTGTCTCGCCAGCGTCATATCTTGAGGGAATGTTCTCGTCCTAAGGAAGGTTACTAATGGTTCACTCCAATCTGGCACTATGGAAACTTGATAAAGAGTGGCATGTTCCACAGGTGGTTTAGTGCAACAGATTGGGCATTCCTTGCACAACTTTTGGATATCAGCTTCCATAGTAGGCCAATGCACTCCGAATCTCCTAAGTGTCTGTAAAGTTCTTTGCTTTGAGTAGTGTTGCTCTAATGCACCTACATGTGCTAATTGCAACCATTTTGTGTACTCGTCCTCTTCCACACAACAAGCCAATGTCCCTTGATCTGTCTGTTTGTACATGCTTCCTGCCATGATATGGTACTTCTGGGCTTTTACTACCTCTCTACCTTGAGTGTTAATGACTGGGTGGTTAGGCCATGTGGGGCTTCTCTAGATGTGAGCCTAGAGAGATGGTCTGCTCTCAAGTGAGTCTTCCCTTTCCTCACCACAACTTCAAAGTCGTATTCCATTAGTAAGAGAAACCATCTTACTAATCTACCTGTATTGCATGGATTGTTTACCAAGTACAACAATGCTTGATGATCAGTGAAAAATTTAAACTTATTTGCAAGCAAATAGTGTCTAAACTTTTTAACAGCGTATACCATGCCTAACCCCTCTCGTTCAGTGGTGGTATAATTTTGTTCAGCTGCATTCAATTGTCTACTAGCATAGGCAATTGGAAGATCCATATTACCTTCACTCGTAGGTTGTGCGAGTACACATCCTATAGCATAATTGGATGCATCCACGTGAACATGAAATGGCTTATTCCAATCTGGTGTGGTCAAGATTGGTGTTGAACACAATCTTCTTTTAAGTTCATTGAAAGAGTTTTCACATTCATCGGTCCACTCAAAGTTAGTCAAAAGTCCATACAGAGGCTTGGCAATGATGGCGTACATGTGTATAAAGCATCGGTAATAGCCACAATGCCCCATGAAAGCTTGTACTTCCTTGACATTCTTTGGCCTAGGTAACTCGGCTATGGCTCTTACTTTCTCTTCATCGGTGGATATGCCATTCTTTGACACTATGTGTCCTAGAATCTTGCCTTGCCTGACCATGAAAACACACTTTTCTGGGTTCAAACAGACTTGATATTCTCTGCATTTGTCAAAGATTTGCCTGAGTTCAGGTATATGTGTCTATCTAATGTTGGAATGAGCACAGAGATCATCAACATAGACCTCCAAATTCTTCCTCAAGAACTCTTTAAACACGTGACACATCAGCCTCTGGAAGGTAGCGGGTGCATTGGTAAGCCCAAATGGCATTACTCTAAAGGCAAATATGCCCCACTCTGTGGCAAAAGTTGTCTTATGCTGATCTTCCGGAGCAATGGCTACCTGATTGTAGCCCGAAAATCCATCAAGGAAGCTGTACACTTCCTTGCCTGCTACTCTTTCTAAGAGATGTTCTGTGATAGGAAGCAGATAGTTATCTCGAATTGTGGCTGCATTGACCTTTTTCAAGTTAATGCACACACGTAGCTTTCCATTCTTCTTGAGCACCACTAAAATGGGGGATACCCACTCAGTGTGCTCAATTTCATAGATGAATCCATCTTCTACCAATCTATCTATCTCCTCTTTGATCTTAGCAGCATAATTATCATTATATGTGTATGGTTTTTGCTTAGAGGGTTTCGCGTCTGAGGTCATGGGAATTGTGTGTGGGCATATGTCTGGGTCAACACCTTTCAAATCCTTGTAACTCCAAGCGAATACATCTTTGTATTCTCTTAGCAAGGCTATTAACGCATGCTCTTCTTCCTCTGTTAGGTCATGGCCTATGTACGTGCATCTCTCCTCTCCTTCTTCTAGAGCTACCACTATTTTCTTGGTGGTTTCTTTGTTATCATAGGCTTCTCCTGATTGTGCCTCTCGTTTAGGCATTCTTATCATGACTCTCCTGTCGTCTATCTCATACTTTTTAAAGTTTTCAGGGACCTCAAACAAGGATTCCTCCTCTTCTGGTGTGACTTCTCTCTTCTTTCCTTTCTTTCCTTCATCCCTAGGGGTCACTTGTGTGGCTAATCTTACATCATTTGTAAGCTCTCCGTGTCTCTGGGGTTGATATTCTACTCCATAGAAGTATTCTTCATCTGATGCAAAAGGTGGATCCATAATGATTGACTCTAGATCGGAGTCACTTGCATCCTCAACTGCATCAGGGCTAGGTTCGCATGCTTCTAGAACTGCCCCTCCCATGATGGGCTCCACGGAGAAGACTGAAATGTCATAGCCATCCTCATCAATGTGGGGTGTCCATTGTTCTTCATTGATGGCTACGTCCATTGTTGCTAAAATTTCTGCCCAGCCGTGAGGTTCAAACTCTTCATCAGGAAACACTACAGGTGTGTAGGCTGGGTCTTGAATTGACCTATGGGTTTCCTTAGCACCTATCTCTCTGGCCTTTTCTCTCTTCTCTTATTCCACTGCCACTTTACACATCCATAAGTGAGTGTCTTCATGCATCCATGAGGATCTTGATCCTATGGAGTGCACAGACTCCGTGTCATCCTTGGCTCTATGGATGGGATTCCATTGAATAGGCGGTACATCTCTATGAGAGTAATCCTTGAGATTGACTTTGGTCGTAACACCTAAGTGTTGCAAATACAAGGAATTGGCTCCCCAATCCTGGACCACTTGCAACTGTCGCATAAATGGTCTTCCCAAAATCATCTCATAGGCTTGTTGAAATCACATATGGCGAAAGTATGCTCAAACTCGACACCGCATGTAGTGAGAGTTATTCCTTCCAGCAAGCCTAAGGGTCTTTCTATGTGGCCATCAACCATCTACAATTTCATCCTCGTGGGCCTGAGTGCTGGCTTGCCCCAACGCTTCCATAGGGAAGTGGTAGCCATAGCAACTCCTGCACCTGAGTCTAGAATCGCCTTGGTTGTGTACCCCTGATGGGTAATGGGAAGATAGGTGTTTCCTTCTTCTCCTTCACTCATATCTCCTATCTTGTCTAGAGGAATTTCTGGTACTGTTCTATGAGAACCTACCTGCGAATGGAGTTTCACTACTTCTGGCATTTGGTTAGCTACATGTTTCCATAATTCTGGCCTAACTTTGAGTAGCTCTTCTAAAGTGAGGTTGCACTGCACCTTAGTGTTCTTCACTACCTCCATATTCCTAGGTATGACTGAGTCTTCATTTCTTACCATGACAGTGGGTGCTCTCATACAAGTAGACTTGGCTTCCCACGGGCCTGTGAAGTGGGGTAATTCGTGTAGGGAGTTAGACTCGAAGTCTAACCTCTCTTGACTTTGTGCACTCTCCTGCTCTCCATAAATGGAAGGAATATCTTGTGGGAATTGATCCTCCGTGTCATCCACAAGTTCAATGGGAGGAGGGACTTCACTTTCATTAGCCCATTTGTCTTCTTGAATCTCTTGTAGGAATTCTGGTGTGTACCTATTCATAGAAGAGGAGGTGTCTGGTTCAGTGGAATTGGGCACAAAAGCTTCCTGTGGGGGAAGGCTTATTCTTTTACTTGCCTCATCTTTTCCTTGATTTTTTTCTTCCTTGGCAGATCTTGCAATTATGCTCTCTAACTTCTCTAGGAGTCCATCCAAGTGCAATTGTGTGTTAGCTGAGCCAGAGTAATTGAAGAGGCGACTGGCTTCAAACATGGTCTGAGCCAACACGACCATTTTCGCGCACAGCTTGGTTCTTTCTATCTCTAGGTCAGCTCTAGGGTAGCACTTGTCATGATCCGTTACATTTGGCCCTTCTTGGATTCTGGCCTGATATGCCTTAAGCATCATATCTATGTCTTCAGGAGTGGGGTCAGCTAATACTGATCCTACTCTAGGGGGTGGTAGGATGGTCTGAGGTAGGTGAACAGATGGTGGTGGAAATGAGGGTGGTGGTGGTATGTGAGAGTTTGTTTGAGAGGTGAGTTCAACAATTTTGGCTTTTGTTTCTCTGATGCTTTCTTCTAAGTCGCTCATCTTTTAGACCATTGTCTTTTCATTCTCTCTCGGCTATCCCTCTAGGCTCTCGACCGTTTCTTGGCTATGCTCTCGGTTTCACTAACCTCTGCACTCTTCTCCTGACCTATTCTTGGGTTCTGTTGCAAAGCCTGGGCTCTTGTGACCACTTGCACTGGTGCAGTAGAAGTGACACTTCCTGTTGAGTCTACAACTAAGCCAATAACGTTAATTGGAGTTATTTTTGGCATATTATTGGGATTCTTTGGGTAATCTCGTAAGAGATGCTCCTTTCCGCAATCTTGACAAAAGCCTTGTATTGTTACTGACTATGGTTGTGTAGATACAGGCATTGGGCAATCACGAATGAGGTGATCTCCTTGACATCTATAGCATGGTCCCCTAGGGAATGGGGGTCTTACCTGCCTCGGTTGAGGTCTAGTGTTGGGATTTGTGTACATGAGATTTGCATACTCTGGCTCCCAACTAGGTTCACTCGGTTCTTCACTATAGTAGGATTCACCATGTTAAGGAGACTGCATATAGTAAGCCTGTGGACTATCTATGTGAGTGGAATCAAAACTATGATCATTCGGGTCACTTTTTGAAAGCAACGGAGTCACTGGGACTATGGCTCTATTCAAATTTTCCTCAGCAGCACCATACTTCACAGGAATCACATTAGCTGGGGTTGGAGGTTGTTGAGCTAACACAGGTTGAGGCCTTGGTTGGTTTTGGTAGGGTTGTTGATAGGATTGCTGTGGTCTACCATATTGTTGTGGGGGGTACTGGTTCTGGTATCTTCCCTGTTGTGGATAGGGCTGAGGGTAGGTCAGCCTAACTGCTTGCTTATTGTATGGGCAGTCCTGTGCTGTGTGATTAGTGTATCTCCGTTCTATGGTGCAATATTGGTTGCTAGGGTTCACTTGGGGTTGAGCCATGATGGGACATACGTTTGCCATATGGTCACCACCGCAAGTATAACACCTCTTTACTGAGGCAAATCTAGGAATTTGTTTACTAGAGACACCTAGTTTTTGAGCTACTTTCTCTGCAAGTTCCTCAATTGATGCGGATTGCGAGGAAGAGAGACTAGAGGCACTATCTGAATCTTTGTAGATTTTGGAAAGCTCTAACTCCTCCCCTAGGTTATCCTCGATGTCGATGCACATGCATACACACTCTTCTATGGTCCTAGGGTCCTTCAAGTACACATAGGATTGCAACTTTGTACTTAGCAATCCATCCAAGAATAAAGCCACTTGTTTGGCAGGTGTGGGTAACTCAGGAACAGAGCATCTCTCAAGATACTGCCTAAATCTTCTTCCTGCAAGTCTCACGGTCTCTTGAGGGGTCTGCTTGAAGCTGTGTATCAATGAGGAAGTATTATGCCTTATGCCACTTTTAGAGAATTCGGTGATGAAAGCCTCTAAGAGTTGGTCTATGCTCCTGAACTGTCTCTCATTCAATGGTTGAAACCACGTAAGGGCTGTGTTCCTAAGTGTTAGACCAAAGGCATTATATTGCGTGAATAGGTCCTCAACTTGTTCAGCTCTCAAGACTTGCCTAAACTCGGCCACATGATCATATGGGTCTCCTGTGCCATCGAAGTAATTCTTCATGGACTTAACTAACTGAGTCGGTCTCAAAATCCTAGTGTGTTCCCTAGGCCTTGACAGAGGGAAATCATCAGCATTCCTTTGGTTCCTTGGGGCTCTAAGTCCCTCAGGTTCCACTCTATTTGTTTCCGTTCTTGTTCTTTCTCTTCCCACTGGGTTGGCAAAGCTTACCTCCGGTCTATCTCTATGTCTGTCTCTTTGAGTTCCATGAGCATGGGATGTTCCAGCTCCGGGGTGACCAAAGGACACATTCAATCTTGGTTGGGGGAAAATAAATTCACCTTTCCAAGTGTAAGCATGCCTATCGTTTTCTGTAACCACAAAGACCCTCTCTGAAGCGTGATCTAAGTAGGTCACTCTGCCTGGGCTATCAGGATCTTTGAACTCATATATCATGATTGTTCCTACCTCATTCGGCTGATCAGATCTATACCTCCAAAAGGCTTCATCAGTCTCTCGGTTCAGAAGTAGATCTATGCTCTTATTGTCTTGGGGAATCCACTCTGGTGTGATAATCCTAGTGAGAACAGATTTGCCTCAGGGGGTTCTAGGTTCTACACCCATGTTTCCTTGCTCCAGGTCACCTAAGTCCGCTTCTGAGATCACATTCCCAAATTCATCTGTCTTATCTGGATGACCGGTGACTACATATATTGTCCCTTCTTTGTCCAAGTATGCTCCATTTTCAAACTTGACCGCTGGATGTTCTAGTCCAATGGATTGGTCAGGGTTTTTAATCTGGACCACAGATCTTCCTAGGCCGTCCTCATAGATGCTAGCACCTAATCGGTTGGTCCTAAGGTATTCGAGTTGCATCTTGTAAGGGCCTTCTACCCTATGTAAATATGGCACTCCTAAACTTCCCGTAGGTCTCTCCATACCTTGGGACATCTTGGACTCATTGGTTTCAGAGCTAGGGTAATAGGAATGATGGCTCAACTATTGGGCCCAAGACCTGGCAGTGTGATTGACACTAGCCTCTAAAGATCTAAGACTTTGTCTATCTCTCCCTAGGTGTCGTCCTGATCTAAGGTTCATAAGCCCAATTGAATAATCCCAAATTTTCCCAAGTACACTTTGCGTTGCTGAGTTCTTTGTATTAGTCACTTGTTCTTTTTTAATTGCCCTTAGGGTGTCACTTCTTGTCCAATTAATCTTCGTCACGAGGAACACTTAAGTTTTATCGTACTTTGAGTGTGGTCGCTCGACTTAAATTCTTTTCCCTTAGGTTGTTTCGCAATTGTAATCTCCTAGCACTTGCACTTGAGTGATTAGAGTTCTTGGACTTTGTCGTTCTTAACGTATCCCTAATTAATCAAAACCTCTATCCGTACTTAGCCTATGCTAGGGATTGACAGAGGGTGTTGAGAAGTTCCAACCTTGAGTTTCTTTCCCTGTGTGTTGCCCTCGTGTGCCCAGGAAGCGTGTTCCCAAGCTTCCACTTACTCTTGCTTTGAGTACCCTTCGATGCTCTCGAAGAACCTGAAAAAGTCCACCATTAGCTCAACTTCCTTGTCTTGTGAGTCCTTCAGTTCCTTGACTACTACCAACATTTACTTATACTTTTGTATAGTCATGAACTTGTAAATATTTTTCCTATATATACAAGGAAAAAATGTCGGGGCAAATATGAGAGAGTGTAGAATACAAGAACTGAGAAGATTTAGATGTAATTAGACACTTGAGAAGTGAAGAAGATTAGCTCTCTTATCCAGATGTAAAAGTTTTCTAGTAATGAAGAGAAATTGCACCTGATGTTTCTGTGCATTCTCCTTCTATGCTTGATCATTTCAAGAATCCTTTTGTAGACGTCTAATTCCATAGTTAATGAGTCTATGACTAAAGTTTGAGAGCCTAGTTGTAAACAGGCTGTGAGAATTATGAGTAGGAATATTCATATGTGAAGAAGTTTTCACTGTTTTTTGAAACAGGGGCAAATTCGATGGTCAAAGATTTGATACATTTCTCAGAGCACAGTTTAAATTTTTGCACAAGCAAGGAGTCAAAATCTGAGTTTGAAGGTAATCCATCTATGTCTAAAAGCATTTGCATAAACGGGTTCTAGATTAAGAGAAGCAAGTGTTAAAAGTTACAGGTGTCTGAATCGACTTCTCAGAAGAACAGTTTTAGACATAGATGACTTGTTAAGTTCATTTCTCAAGATCTACTGAGTCTTTTGAAATGATTCAACTTGGAGCAGGTGTTCAACCTATAGACGCACACTTTGTACAAAGTTTTATAAAAAACTTTACACATTTGATAAGTCAATGAGAGAAATATGTGCAGTAGACTTTCTGTAGAATCATCTTCTTCACAGTTTATCCAAAATCTTTGAAATTGATCATTGATCCTCTAAATTGGTGAAGGTTTTGAGTTACTCTTGATTTAGAGGTGCTCTAACTTCAAGAGTAGCTTGTTCTTTTGGAGATTAACACTCTCCATCAGGCCACACCTCTTTATTAACCTATATATACATGACTTTTGCACTATGCAAGACATCAAATTGAGCGAGCATACATCTACCTTGTAGCTCCCTATCTAGAGTGTCTAGATCACCGTTTAAGCTCTACCTTGAGAGTACACAAGTGGAAAAAACCATTATCTTTGTACTTGTTATTAGTACCAAATTTCGTAAATTCTCCTAAATATGTTATCTTTTCTACTCTCCCTCATGTGCTCTCTTGCATAACTACTTTTGTACAAGAAGAAACTACTTTTTTCTTTCCATGATTGGAAGTTTGAATCACATTCCCTTGTTGTCACTCTAGCACAATGGCAAGTACCAATGTGAGGAGATCCACTTCATAATTGTAAATCTATGAAGACATGAGGAGGGTATGATGACTGTGAGCAAGTGAAGTGCACAAGTGAGTGAGTGAGAAGCCAACAAGCATGCACACACACATGCACACATGGCAAGACAAAGAGATGGCACAATGGAATCTTTAATTATCCAAAAACAAGATTACAAGCTCTTTTGTTCACTTCAATTCCCAATTTTCTAACCTCAAAAATGGGCTCTCTAGCTCCTTTTATAGTTTTTGACTAGCTTTGGACCTATATAGACCTAGTGTCTGGCCTAGTTAAAAAATAGGTTCCTAGGATAATTTGGGGGCTCAAACAAGCTCTAAAAAAAATGAAAATTTATAGTACTTAGATCTAATACTCCTCAAGCTCAAGGACTCCTTAGCTTGCACAAAATGGAGTAAGAATCATAAAAAATGATATTTGCAATGGGGTGTAGTGATTAAAATCATTGTTGAAAAAGACTTATCCTTTGGAAAATTATATAGGCCTAGTTGTCGGATCTTCATTGACTACTCTACCTACTTGGTCTTGCTTGACTCTCCCTCTGTTTTGATTCTCTTTGATGGCTCCCTTGTCTTGTAATGCCACCTTGACTACCCTAGCTGCTGCCAATTGTTACACTTATGTGTTCCTCGAGTAGCTTTGATGTGAACCTTTCCCTATACATGGGCACTTTTTACTCTAGTGCTGGCTAGAGGTTTTTTCCCCCATGTTACCACATACTTGATACTCTCATATGTGGTGGTACTTTGTACTTAGGGATATTATTCACCTCTTACTTCAGCTCAGTTCATTGTCAATAGAGAGAGCTATTCAAGCCATCCATCTTCTCCGTGTGTCTTGCTACATTTGTGCTCCTTGTGTGTGCTTCTTGTGTGTGTCTCACACTTCTACACACACCCAACAGTGGTATCAAAGCAGGTTTAGCTCCTTCTCAAGTTTTGATTTTTCGCGTCAAGGTGCGCGTGCACTTTTAAAAGTGCAAATCAACTTTCAAGCATAGAACTATGAATTTTGGTAGCCAAGAAACATTTCCACTAGGTGCCCTGGAGTTTTACCCCCATTTCGAAGGCATTCATGCAGTCAAAATTGCCATTAGAGTGATGGTTTGTGAGCTGAAATTTCAGCATTCATTTCAGCTTTCGTCGAAGTGAAGATTTTGTCACATTCTTGTTCTTTTGTGAAATGGCGGGCAACAATGACTTGATTGGCATGCTTCAAGCTAAAAATAAGCTTGATGGGACCAACTATCCGATGTGTTCTTACATGATGAAGCACGTTCTTGTTGCTAAACAACTTTGGAACATAGTGGCAGATGTAGATCGAAGACCCGCAGGTTCTTCTACTTCACAGTCTACTATCACAGATGGAGCTTCTTCTTCGAGTACAGTGGTTTCTCCTTCTCCACCTACACAAGAGCAGCTTAGATGGGATGGAAAAGATGCTCAAGCTCATGCTTTGATTGCACTTTTTGTGAAGCGTCAAGTAGTTCCACACATTTTGCCATGTTCTACATCAAGACAGGCATGGGACACTCTTACTTCTTTGTATGCCGTGCGTAATGAAGCACACGTTGCATACTTAAGGAAGCAACTTGAGGATGTATAAGCACATAACATCATGCAAAAGATTTTTTTCCTCTTTGAAAGATGCACCCAAAGGAGGACATGTGGTGTGTGTAAACAATGCCTCTTATCCTATCATTGGAGTAGGAGAAACTGAGCTTACGGTTGCAAATGGAGGTGTGATTCTCTTGAAAAATTCATTGTATGTGCCCGGTATAAAGAAGAACTTAATTTCAGTTCCATTGATTGCCAAAGCTGGACTTCATGTACACTTTGTTGATGAAAAGTGTATGGTTCATGATTTCAGCAATGGTGATGTTATCATGATGTCCGGTACATTATGTAATGGTTTGTATCACATGGATACATACAAGAGGGCTACCTCGAATGCCTTGGTTGCTCATACTTCTTCCATGGCTTAAATGGAGATTTGGCATGCTCGTTTTGGTCACTTGAACTTCAATAGTTTGCTCTACTTGCAAAAGAAGGACATGGTTATTGGCTTGCCTACACTTGAGTCCATTGAAAAGCATGCATGTGAAGGTTGCATTCTTGGAAAAATGCATCGTGCTTCTTTTCCAAAAGATAGTCATTCACACACTACAGGAAAATTGCAGCTTCTTCATAGTCATGTATATGGTCCCGTCAAGACTCCATCTTTTGGAAAGCATGTATATTTCGTTACGTTCATTGATGATGCTACTCTCCATACATGGATGTATCCTATGAGAGCAAAGAATGAGGTATTTTCTTGTTTCAAAGCATTTTTAGCTATGGTTGAAAATTTTTCTTCACAAAAGCTTTTGACTCTACGCATGTCGTGGTGGTGAATACATGTCACATGAGTTTAATGCTTTTCTTCGTGAAAGATGTATTTTCACACCAATGTACGGTGCCATATAAACCTCAGCAAAATGGTGTTGCTGAGCGTAAAAATAGAACTCTACTTGAAATGGCACGATGTATGGTTAAAGGAAAGCAGGATGGAAGCGGCCATGTGTGCAAACTATGTGTTGAATCGCTGCCCTACAAAAGCATTGAGATTCATCACTCCTTATGAGGCTTGGAATGGTCATAAGCCTATGGTTAGTCATATGCGTGTGTTTGGTTGTTTGGCATATGTTCTTGTGCCATCAAAACAACGTCACAAACTAGATGACAAGGCAAAGAAATGTATACTTGTTGGTTATAGTGTTGAAAGTAAGGAATATCGTTTGTACTATCCATTGACAAACACAATTATTGTGAGTTGAGATGTGGTATTTGCTGAAAATTCAGTTTTCCCTCTACTTGAATGCAAAAAACAGCCAACAGTAGCTCACAAGATGTGTTCGATACACTCATGCCTTGGTTCCAAAATGGTGCGCTTAACTATGGCCATGTCAACCATCCAACTGAGGCTCAAAGGGCTGAAAAATTCCAGCAAAATAGAGCTAAAAATGCAGAGAATTTCCAGCCAAACATGGTTTAAATTTTTCAGCCAAAAAATACCAAAACTGTTGGAAATTTCCAGCCACATATGGCTGAACATTTGCATCAAAATATGGCTGAAAATGAGCATGAAATTCAGCCCACACATGATGTACATGTTGATGATGTATTGCATAATGAACGCATGTCTATCAAGAGTGCACAAACTATGCCAATGTGGCGAAAATAAACTTTGCAGGACAACAAATTGAGTGCACCTTGACTTGGTAGAACAAGATCAAGCTCTCACCATGCATCAAGTAATTTTGTGGATTATTCTCTTATTGCTACAGCATGTCATGAAGAGCCACTTTCTTATGAAGATGCATGTGACGATCCACAATGGACAAGTGCTATGCAATCCGAAATGGATTCCATCCATAGGAATGGTACTTGTGAGTTATGTGAATTGCCAAAAGAAAAAAATAACATTGGTACATAGTGGGTTTACAAGATTAAGAGAAAGTTTGATCGTACCATTGATTGCTACAAAGCTAGATTGGTTGCCAAAGGATATGCGCAACAATATGGCATTGACTATGAGGAGACTTTTGCACCTACTTCACGTATGACTACCATTCGTATCGTGGTTGCATCGGCTACCCATCGAGGTTGGAAGGTACATCAATTGGACATAAAAATAGCCTTCTTGAATGGTGATTTGTAAGAAGAGGTCTATGTGAAGCAACCTCCTGGATTTGCTATGAAAGAGAAAGAGCATACGGTTTGTCACTTGCATAAAGCCTTGTATGGTCTCAAGCAAGCTCCATGTGCATGGTATGACAAAATACATAAGCACTTGGTTTCTCTTGGCTTCACATGTAGCTCAATTGAAAACACACTCTATGTATGCAAAGATGGGGCTGATCTTACAGTGCTTGTTCTTTATGTTGATGACATACTCTTGACTGGGTCATGTGATGCAAAACTTGACATTCTTATGGTTGATTTGCAGCATACTTTTTATGTCACTTATCTTGGCTTTTTGAGCTACTGTCGTGGCATCCAGTTTGTATACGTTGAGGGGAAAATTGTTATGCATCAAGCAAATTATGTCAAAAAATTACTTCAGTGTTTTGACTTTGAGGATTGCAAGCCAATTTCCACACTAGTTGAGACAAGATTCAGGTTCTCAGTTGAGGATTCCAATGATGCATTTGACACTTCTCTTTATCAGCAAGCTGTGGGATGTCTTATATATGCATGCAACACAAGGGTGGATATACAATATGCAATTTCCCATTTGAGTCGATTCATGCATAGCCCTAGCACTAAGCATTGGCAAGAGGTAAAACCTGTGTTTAGATATCTCAGAGGCACTTTGAGCTTAGGTCTCTTTTGTGGCAGAGATGTTCAGCCATGCTTGCATGCTTTTACAGATAGTGATTGGGCTGGTTGTTATGATACTCACGTGTCCACTAGTGGTAATTGCTTTTTCCTTGGAGACTCATGCATATCTTGGTTGACTAAGAAGCAACCTACAGTGGCGACATCGAGTTGTGAAGCTGAGTACAGGGTAGTTTTCATAGCTATAGTGGAGTGTATATGGTTGAGATGCCTATTGATGGATCTTTGCATGGAAATTGATGCTGCTATGCATATTCTCACTGATAGTCAGAGTGCTTTGGCTGTTGCACAAAACCTAGTGTTTCATGCATGGACCAAACATATTGAGGTGCATTATCACTATGTGAGAGAGTGCCTTCATACAGGAGATATTGATTTGGAATATGTGCCTAGACAAGATAATGTGGTAGACATATTCACCAAAGCTCTTCCACGGGAAAAGTTTGAAGCTTTTTGCAAAGCTTTAGGCTTGTTACCTTGTGGGAGTTGATCTGTCACTCCCTGTATGTGTTCACATCTTTCACTTCAGGGGAGTTTGTTACACTTATGTGTTCCTCGAGTAGCTTTGATGTGAACATTTCCCTATACATGGGCACTTTTTACTGTAGTGTTGGCTAGAGGTTTTTTTCCCCATGTTACCACATACTTGATACTCTCGTATGTGGTGGTACTTTGTACTTAGGGATATTATTCAGCTCTTACTTCAGTTCAGTTCATTATCAATAGAGAGAGCTATTCTAACCATCTGTCTTCTCCTTCTGTCTTGCTATGTTTGTGCTCCTTGTGTGTGCTTCTTGTGTGTCTCTCACACTTCTAGGCACACCCAACACCCCTCCTCTCTCGCATCTATCATCCCTGACAAACCCTTGTTGTGAAGAGTGTTTGATGTAGTATTTGACAACATGCATGGCAAGATGATGTTCACTCAATCCTAATTCTCATGCCAGATCTGTCATAAGTTTCTCCCAATGTATTGGACCTGGGACGTCTAAATGTGTCAGTCGTAGCTCATCGGCATGGAGTGCTTGTTCTACTACAAATAGATGCAACAAGTGGGTGGGTCTGGGAATGAAAACTTTAGAATGGTATTCCCAAAACCCTGTAGAGAACATCTCTTAAAACATCTACTTATAGCAAGCAGGTAAATATTTGATGCATGCATGCCAGACATGGTGTTGTCGAAGGGTGTTTGGCTCATATCATATACCAAGTCATGATTTCCTTTAGAAAGCCCTGTGGTAGAAATATAGGGAGCTTGGACTTTCTGGAAAGTTTTGAACATGATTGTCATTAGCTCAAAAATCTTCATACACATCTTGGCGGCAATGTTCGACACATTCTTGAATCTTGTAGACCAGAGTCATAGAGTAGATATCATATAAGCAACTATGGGTGGTGCTTTGGGGGGAGCAAAATAAGGATAGTTTATCCGATCTGATCACCCTTTGGTATTATGAACTTTGATTGCAAATGCTTTCCATGATCTACACTGTACAATAGGACAATAAAAAGGGTTATATTTCATGTATAATGGCATATTTGACCAAGTGTGCATTATTTTGGGATAATTTGCCAGTAGTCAAGCATGCCAAGTTCATTAGAAGATAGTTCCTTCTCATGCCTTTTTTGATAGGTCATTCTGCTCGAGTTGTGTAGCAAACATTGGTTCTTTACCTATAACCCTCTTGATTTCTACATTATAATCTGTGAACAATACAAAGTATGGCATGTATTGCAATTTTGAAGTGGTGATGAGCCATTGATGTGATAAGTTCTGAAAATAAGTTGACTTTAGAACTATTTCTTCAAGATTTGACATAGATTGTATTTGTACAACTACCCTATTATCATGAGTGTGGCCGATTTGTTCTACCCACTTGAGCCAATTGGGTGCCTCAATTTTGAAGGTATCTTGGCCCTCTTTAATAATGCGTCCTCCGGGTACGGTCATGGGTTCGTATGGTTCTTCAAATGATTCTTCGACAAGAATTTCCACTACTGCTTTTGGCTCTGGGTCTTCAAGCGGGGAGGGTGATCTTTCGTATTGTAATAGCCGTTCTTCGACCTGTTTTTGGAGGGTTTCCATTTCCTCTCTATTGTGGGGGGGGCAACCTCTAGCCTAGATGTGATTATGGCAATTAATTGCTTCTTGAGGTTGGCACACTCTATTTCAAGCTTTTTGTATGACTCTAGAAAACTAGCATGATCCTCGAGTAATAACTTGATGTCATCTGAGGGAACAACTTGAAATTACGTTTGATTGATCATTATGCCTAGTGTCCCTTCCATAGAGGCCTCGAGATTCTCTTGGTTTTGCTATCGGAGTCTCTTATTTTCTTCCAATGCTGCAGACATATGCTTCCTAAGAAGCCCTAGATTCCTTCGCCATTTTGTGTTGGTTACATTTTTCTCGTGTAGCATGTCCTCCAAGTCCTTGAGAGCTTGGGCATCCACATTGAGAGCTTGGGCATCCACATCTGGTACCTTAGACTTTAGTTCTTCATGAGCTTGTTGTAATGTGAGATATTGAGCCTGGAGTGTTTCATTGTCTGCTTCCAATGTTGTAACAGATGTTATTTATCTTTGAGATTTCGCCTGTAAGGCAGCGTTTTATACTTCCAAGTGTTGATAGTCTTGTTGAAGTTGTGAGACACATTGAGTCATCGTATTGAAAGTATTATTTACAGTTATAGATGCAAAGGAGGTAGGGTTGAGTGAAGGGGTAATGGGAATGGGGATGGCAATGGTGGATGCAATGCATGATGGTGTCGATGATGTTGTTGGAGGGGGGAACGGGAATAGGGGAAGCGTGGGGGGAAGGGGAGATGCAATGGGTGGATAAATGTCCATAGGGTCGGACAGTGTAGTGCATTCAGATATGGGGATACATATGTCTTTGCCCTATCGTGGCCTCGTCTCCAATCTTCATCTATCATACCTGATTGATTGGTGTAATGCAGTGTGCACTGCTTCTTGGACTCCCAATGATTCTATTAATAAGTTGAGAGAATCATCTATGAGGATTTGATCCATTAAGGCTTTGCCTGACATGAATGAGGCTCGATGTCATTCATGCACAACCATAATTTTGTCATATAATTATTGTAATTGGGGGGTGTATGCAAGAGCACCTATGAGTTCAGACACTTCTTATTGCTCTTCATGATGTCCTTCCTCATGTTCATCGTCGCCCTCTTCAGATTCTTTCTCTTCATCTTCATCTTCTTCATAATTCAAGATCAGTTGGGACTAGAGGAAATATTAAGATGAGGCCTTCAAAATTGCATCTTGGGATGCAAAATGTGAATGGACAAATGCATCCTTGTGGTGGAGGAGTGATTTCAGGGGTTAAAGTGGCTCCTCGAGGTTGAACACATGGTAGTGCTCCTTGCATTCTCTTTGATGGGGGTCCTATGGAAGTTCTACCTTTGAATTGTTGTATCATATTCCACACTAGAGCTCTCTAGATTGGAATGTCATATGTCAGGCATAGGTAGGTAATCTTTGTTAGGGCATAACATCCATACAATAATGCCTTGCGCAGCCATCATTTGTGTGCCAAGTGAATTTGATCAATGATCCAATGTGGTAGGTTAATAGTGAGGTTCTGAGTTTCGGTGAGATACAAATTGAACCATACTTTCTTATGGGGCATGGTGAACCTGTCTTGTGCTGAAAAGAAAAATGTTGCATGCACATTATCAGGTGGACTCTGATGTTGGATGTCATGGCCACCATATCTTTGAGCTTAGTGAGGTTCCTACTCTTCATGCTTTTTGGCACTAGAATCTCCTTCTCAGTGAGGATGTGCATTCCAGCTTTCATGTCCAAAGCTTCACACACTAAGTTATTGGTTAACCTAAATTGCTTAAGCACAAATGTGCTTGAAGCTTTGGGATTCTTGTTGGGAGTTAGGGTATTGATGAGATAGTAACATCACATGAAGTTGGGTTTGGGAAGCTTAGCATTGAAGTATGCATCCAATCCCGTTTTCTGCCACACTCGATGTAGCTCTTTTGCATACTGTCATTTATCAAACTCACAAGTGAAAAAATGGTACTTCCCCCATTTTCCATTGCACTCTATTTCTGCCTCCCACAAGTAAGAGCTCTCCTAGTGGTCCTGCTCGTTAAACCAATGGGAGGTCTTTCCAACTGGCATGGTGTGGCCACTGGGGGTATCTTGTATGGGGATGATTTGTATGGCCTGTAAGTCCTTCGTTCGTTCGGTTGGCTCAGGCATGATGGGTAAGCTTTCCATGTCGATAACCTGCTAACTTATGCCTGCCTGAGAGCTTGTTCCTGCTACTTCAGCCATGATATTGTTGGTAGTTTTTGATGATTGCTTATTTGTTGGAAGAAGAAAATCAAATTAGCATTACATAGGAAACATGATAATCTTGTGTTCCCTTTACAATACCAACATGGTGTTTTTTGAGGTTAGAGGTTAGTCAGATAGGTGTGTGGTGTGTGTGAGTGAGAGTTAGGAAGCCAGTAATATTCCTATATGCATACTCTAGTTGTGCAATGTACTCAAATGCATCTATTTCTATGCACAATAGTTTACATGGTGGGGTCAGGGGGTTTATTATAGGGTTTGACTCTCCAAACTTCCTTTGTGGGGTTGCATATTTTGAAATTAATGGTATGTGAAGATGTCTCCGATGATGCTACTTGGATTTTGGGACTTTTTAGGTATCCATTTCCAAGTAGTCCTAGGTGTGGCTTGATATGTTTGTGTGATGATACTAGATGTTCATCGTGAATTATGTGAAGTGTGTGTCTGTGAGTAGTGATTCAAGCCTAGGGTCTTATGTATGGCTACTTCGGCATGAAAGCAAGTCTTAGGCACCTAGATTTGTCGCATTTTAGGGTTAGCCTTCATCGACTGCTTTGCTATCCAAATAGAAATAATCCTCCTTGGTTGACTCCTTGAATACTCCTTTGTAGCAACCTTCAATTGAGTTGTTGGGTTGGTGTTTCCTTGGGGTCTTTGCAATCGAGTAGGGGGTTGCTAACCCTTGTGTACCCATATCTACTTCATATTTTGAGTCATCTTGCTTCGGGCTATCCATTGATGAGCATTGACAATCTACTTCCTCTACTTCTTGTATGCCTTTGTTTGCTTTTTCTCGATCATTTTTGGAAAAGAGGAGAGTTCCATCAGGTTCTTGACTCCTTTGTTGTGAACATCATCCTTCCACATCACAGAGTTTTGGACAAGAACAACATCTTTATCTTCATATGTACTCCTTGAAGGATGAGGACTTGGTGCCTTTCCTAATTCCTTGAGTGCTCCACTTGCAAGTTCAACGATGACACACTGCTAGTTCAACGAGACTTGAAGAAGTCATTGGCACATTTGAAGGTAGATGGGAAGTTCCACCTCGCCCATGCAAGGGATTTCCACACCTCCAAATCCTATGAGAAATGCCTCTATAGGACTGATATTCAATTTCAAATCTTGATAGTACAAAACTTTAACTGCACTCATGGTAGGACCTGAATCAATTAAGGCTCTTATAGTCCTATTATTCTTTCCTTGTCCTAGCTGTAGCATCATGAAAGAACATATATCAACAATTGGAGGTGAACTTGCACCTAGTGCTTGGCACATGGCCATGTGATATCTTGGTGCATCATGAGTAGCTGACCTAGGTTGATATCTACCCTATCTCCTCAATTTCATTCGTCGAATGCATTTTAGGGCTTTTGCCTACGCTTCTTCTCAAACTCGTTTTTCCTCTTCCTTATGTTTCTTTGTAGCATTGAGTTGATTTAATGTTTCCTCTATGAGGGGTTCTTGATATAATTTGACTCTACATCAATTGATATAACTAGGTAGGGTGCCACCTTCTAGAGTGACTAATTGGACAACTCCACTTGTTGATATTCTATTAATAATCATGGGTCCATAGCCACACTTCTCTAGCTTTCATGCATGTTGCGTCAAGGTGTATAGTAAGAATAAATCTCCCATTTTCAAGCCTTTATCCTTCACATGGGCATCAAAGTATGCCTTTTGCCTTTTCTTGGTTGCCTATATGTTGAGATATCAAGCTCGACATGTGATGATCTAGGATGACACGTACCAATTTTTCGTTGCTCTGACATGTATAGTGGTCACGCCGGTATATGTCAGGGATACTTCATTGAGCTTTATTAGATTTATCTACAGAGAGTGATGGCACATTTGTTCCTTCCAGCTCACTCATTCGCGGACATTAGGTTTTTCCTTATGTACTGATCTTTATATATTGCACTTGTTCTATTCTTGTTTTTTAGGTCATTCTTGTACATTCCTTTTTATGTAATAGAAGAAGGAGAAGAAGATAATTCTTCCTTGCCTCAATCTGTGTGTGTGTGATTCTCCTTGAGAGTGAGAGTGTGTGTGTGAGCTCTCTTCTTTATCTCCTTCCTCGTGACATGGTATCAGAGCCAGCGTGGCTGTAGAGAGCTAGTCGAGAAGGCGATAGTGAAGAGTACGTGGCAAGGCATGGAGAAAACGTGATGCGTGGAGAAAACGCGATTCACAAACGACCTCCGTTTGCCACGAAAATCGGTGTGAAGGTAGAAGACCTCAAAATATTTTTGGAGCCATCTTGACCCCCATTTTGAGCCCGCAAGGGGGTCCATAGAAAAAACCAGGCCATTTTAGAAACTGTAACTTGCCTTGTGTTCGACAACACTCATATATTCTAGATCCAAAACTTCAAGCGATTCCGTGTACTGTTGATACACGAAAATTGTGTTTTTCTGAGATCGAACTGTCATGTCATAGTGCGATAGTGTTCAAGCAGAAGTGTTGCTTGTAGTGTTTTGCAGTGTTGTGAATTGCTGCAAAAATGGCAAACGCAGATGGAATGATTTAGCTTATGAGCGATAAGCTAGACAAGAACAATTTCCATGCTTGGAGATTCATAATGATGAATTTCTTGATGGGAAAAGGCTACTAGAAGTACATCAAAGAAGAGAAATTTCAAAGTTGTAGAAATGCAAAAGGTATGTGCAGCATGTCAATTTGGTAAACAGTAAAGAGCATCATTTCCACATGACAAGCATGTTAGTAAGAATGTACTAGAAGTAGTACATACAGATGTTTGGGGTCTTGCAAAGACCAAATCTATGGGTGGTTGTAGGCTTTATGTTACTTTCATTGATGACCATACACACAAAGTATGGGTATATTTCATGAAAGAGAAGAGTGAGGTGTTCACTCACTTCCAGAATTTTAAAGCTATGGTGGAAAAGCAGACAGGGAAGTACATTCAGACATTAAGATCTGATGGAGGAGGTGAATACATGTCAAATGAGTTTAGCAGCTTTCTAAAAAATCATGAAATTCGGCATCAATTTTCATGTAGGTACACACCACAACAGAATGGCGTCGCTGAATGCAAAAATAGACATATTGCAGAAATAGCAAGAGCCTTGATGGCTGAGAAGAATATGCCTCATTGTTATTGGGCAGAAGCTGTGCATATTGCGGTACACATCATGAATAGAACTCCAACTGCTATTGTGCATCAAGTTACACCTGAAGAGAAGTTTACAGGTAAAAAGCCAAACTTATCACATCTGAAAGTTTTTTTATTGTATTGCATATGTACATGTCCCAGATGAGTTGAGGACGAATCTTGATCCAAAAGCAGAAAACTGTGTCTTCATTGGATACTCCCTTGAGCAAAAGGGATATAACTATTATAACCCACTCATACGACAGGTAAAGGTGAGCAGAGAGGTGGTATTTGATGAAATGTCAAGCTTCTATGCAGATGCCAAAGAAGGACTGAATCTTGAACCAAATGATAAAGAAAATGTTGAAAAATCAAGTGCAGAATCTCAAGTTTTGAGTGGACCGGATGCATCACCAAGCAATAGTTCCAACTCAAATCTATGGAGTGGAAGATTGCATGGAAATCTCAGTCCAGAAAATTCATCAAATACATCCAAGAAAGGTAAAGAAAAGCTTTTTGCAGCTTTGAAGATGTTGATGGAGATTCAAGGGGTTCAGAAAAGAGTCTTGATGAGGAACGTGGATTGCGCTCTGTGAAGACTCCAGGAGTAAGAAGCGCACATGCAGATGATACAAGGAGAAGTGACCCAGGACTAAGAAGATCTGGGAGGATGCGGAATTCAGTACAACGATTGATGTATGATAGTTATATGGCTCGTCATTGTGCCTACATGACAAGGTAATACAAGATGCTGAACCTTCTTGCTTTGAAGATGCAATTGGAATTACAGATTGGGAAAAAGCTATGGATGAGGAGATGGCTGCACTTTATGGAAATGATACATGGAAGCTAGTTCCATTGCCGCAAGGAAAGAAACCCATAGGGTACAAATGGGCTTACAAGGTAAAGCATAATGCTGATGATAGCATAAGCAGGTATAAAGCACGATTGGTAGCTAATGGATATGCACGGACATATGGCATTGATTATGAGGAAACATTCAGCCCTGTAGCTAAAATGTCTAATGTTAGAACACTTGTTGCATTAGCTACAACAAAAGGATGGACTTTGCATCAGATGGATGTGAAGAATGCTTTCTTACATGGTGAGTTACAGGAAGAAGTATATATGGACCAGCCACAAGGATATGAAGATTCAACGCATCCAGAATATGTTTGCAGGTTGCAAAAGGCTTTGTATGGGCTGAAGCAAGCCCTTCATGCATGGCATGCAAGGATTGTTGATTACTTAACCAACATTGGGTTTTCTATGTGTGATGCAGATTCACTCACTATATGCAAGGAAGGCTGATGATGGCATCACTATTATGGCTATTTATGTTGATGACCTGATTGTAGGTGGTGATAATGAGGGAAGTAGCAAAGAGGTAAAGCAACTTCTTATGCAAGAATTTGACATGAAAGATCTTGGTGTGCTGCACTATTTCTTGGGCATTGAGTTTATACATACAAAAACAGGTATATGGATGTCGCAAAGGCAATATGCCTTGAATATGCTGCAAAAGTATGGTATGGCTGATTGTAAACCAATTTCTATGCCATTAGATCAGAATTTGAAGTTGGATACTACATCAGGTGAAGCATTGGAAAATGCTACTATGTACAGGAAAATTATGGGAAGTCTTATATATCTCACAATTACAAGGCCTGATCTAAGTTATACTGTTGGACTTGAAAGTCAGTTTATGTAGGTTCCCAGGAAGCCACATTTGGATGCTCTGAGGTGCACTCTACATTATGTGACTGCTACTTTGGATTATGCATTATTTTATGAGGCTAGTGTAGATTTGCATGTTTATGGATACATTGATGCAGATTGGGCTGGTGGCATCTCAGATAGAAGATCTACTAGTGGTTTTCTATTCTCACTTGGGAGTGCAGCTATTACATGGAGCAGCAAGAAGCAACCCATTGTTGCTTTACGAGTACAGAGGCTGAGTGTAGAGGTGCTGCAATGGCAGCATGTGAGGCATCATGGCTATAAATGCTGCTTGCAGATTTAGGTGTGGAAGTGGGAAAGCCTATCACTATTTAT
This sequence comes from Ceratopteris richardii, assembly GCA_020310875.1. Classification (NCBI taxonomy): domain Eukaryota; kingdom Viridiplantae; phylum Streptophyta; class Polypodiopsida; order Polypodiales; family Pteridaceae; genus Ceratopteris; species Ceratopteris richardii. Next base: position 27,204,964 of record CM035418.1, on the reverse strand, counting down.
TGTGATAATCTTAGCAGCATACAGTTAGCACGGAATCCTGTTTTCCATGCTAGAAAAAAGCATATCAAGGTGCATTATCACTTCATTAGAGAAAAGGTATTAGCAAGTAATATTGATCTTGTTTATGTGAGAACAGATGAGCAGGTTGCTGATATTTTCACCAAAGCACTTGGAGCTGAGAAGTTGAAGAAGTTTCAGGAGATGCTTTGATTACAGGATATGGTGTTGAGCTTGAGGGGGAGTGTTGAGATATCAAGCTCGACATGTGATGATCCAGGATGACACGTACCAGTTTTTTGTTTCTCTGACATGTATAGTGGTCATGCCGGTATATGTCAGGGATACTTCATTGAGCTTTATTAGATTTATCTACCGAGAGTGATGGCACATTTGTTCCTTGCCAGCTCACTCATTCGAAGACATTAGGTTTTTCCTTATGTACTGATCTTTATATATTGCACTTGTTGAGGGTGATGAATGGGTGACTAACCTTTTTGTTGTAAAGCCGGCTACACTCTGTAAAAGCTTCCCTCGCGCTATGGGATTCGAGGGATCCCGTGGGCACTAGTCCCCTTCTTTTGTATTTTTTCTTTATTTAATTCAAGTCCAGGAGAGTAGGCTAAGGCCGAACTTCCTTTATCTTAAAAAAAAACTTCCTCAATCACAAGCATAAATTCTTCTCTCTCTTGATTCATCTTCCCATGATACCCACCATCCTTGTACTCTCAATCCCTCTCTTCTTCATGTGGAAACGCACATCATAAGTGAACCAAAGAGAAGTCATAAGGGAATTCATAGAAATGAAATTCATGAAGACCTCACGAAGATAATGAAAAAATTGAAATAAAATTCTTGTCTTTGAAGAGGAATGCATAAGGTAAGAAGAAAAACCAAGATGACCCTCCTCTTCATCCTTTCTCTCTCGTACGGCATCTCAAGCCAACCTCCTCCTTTGATCCATAAGAGTTCTTAGTGTTACTCTCCATCCCTGTCCTCATCATATGAAAGCACGCATATATGGAAAATGAATGGAACAAGAAAACAGACAACAAGAATCTCTTCTTCAAAATCATGAAGCCAAGAAGATCATTCTATTCATTATCTTGCATCCGTGAGCTCATGGGTGAGAAAAGATGAGGAAAAAGGTAAAATCATGAGCTATGGGAACTCTATCCCTTCAGAATAGGTTCATGAAGAGAAAAAAATCCCATGTACAAAGTATTTCACTCCAGTCCAACCCATATAAGGCACTCCATGAGCACAAATCATTTGTACCATGGGAGAGAGAGAGAGAGAGAGAGAGAGAGAGAGAGAGAGAGAGAGAGAGAGAGAGAGAGAGAGAGAGAGAGAGAGAGAGAGAGAGAGAGAGAGAGAGAGAGTGAAGTGTCTCTTCTCACCCATGGCTGGTGCTAGCTGACACATGGCCTTATTGCCACCCGACAGGTGTTGAAGGGCTCTCTTTGTGTGAAGTTAACAGTTGAGAGAATTATCTGTGGTTGAAGCCGAGTCACTCGATGCTGATGGGCTAAAGAAAACACCCTTTTTGTTGCTTCATGCAATCCTCTACACAATTCCTGAGACAACCACCTCTACATGTGCAAAGAAAAGTCCTTCTTTCTCTTTTTTTTCTCACAAAATTCCATCAAGATGATGATGTGTTGTCCTCTTCCAAGGAAAAATACCTCTTTCAACTAAACTTTCCCTCTCTCTCACACAAGCTCTCACGAGATGTGAGGTCCTAATTACCTATTGACCATTCTCATGTCAACTTTAAATAGCCCTTGCCTTCATAGATATCTAGAGTACTCTAGAAGGTCCAAAACACTTCTCATATGGCCACTATGAAAAGATAGAATATCATAGGTTACAGCATGCCTATCTTTTCTTGGTTGCCTATCGTTTCTGTGGCCGCTCAGAGTGAGAGCACTCAGGTTCTATTTTTCATCATAAACTAGTTACGCGTCAAAATTGAATGCTGTGCCGTTGACCAGAGGGGCGTCTTGAAGTTCCATCGAATTTCTCGCGAGCATTGTGGACGTAGAACTTGTATGCATACCTAGAAATATGAGCAAAGAGCACATGATCGGTTCAGTGAACATGAGCTCGTGAGTTAACGTCATTGGGATGGCTTGGGCTGGGACTGGAATGTTTGGCGAGCGCTGGGAGGAGGAGAAGCAGCCTTCATCACATGACTTCGTGCTTATTTTCGTTTGCGCCTTCTTCTTTTTCCCTGTAGTGCGCTTTATCTTGGACCGGGTCTTCCTCCAGGTGTTTTCCGATATCGGCGATCCCACATTCCCATCCCCATCCCCCTCTCCCTCCCCCTCCCCCTTCCCCAGTGCTAAGTACCCCAACACTAAGTACCCCAACACACGCACACACGCAAACACACAACGCACAGGCTCAGACTTACATCATTCATTCTTATTTCTCCCATAGAGCTTGAGAAGAGAGAATTGAGAAGTTTATATCTGTTTATGTTTACTAGATTTCTTGTCTTTTCTTCACTGTGAATCTGGCTATGTTATCTTTAAAGTTCATCTATGGTGATATATAAATTATCTCCGGAAACAGGAAAAGAGCGAAGTCGTGGCGGGGATAAATACTGATCTCCTAACATTCATATCAATCTGAGATTGATAACTATATGAATATATGATATATTCCTCTGAATAATATAAGTTCAGTAATGCACCTATGCAGAAATGAAGGTATTAGACGTGTTGGTGATTTTGCATTATGTGCGTGTTGTTGTGAGTTGAAAGTTCAATGCACCATTGGTATTTCTTGCTTAATTGTTTGCATCACAATTAAGTACAAGGTTGCCCTTGCTTTCTACCCTAGTATTTCCATTCAAGAACTTGGGTGGTTCGCCTCACTCCACTGAGTTGTGCACGACTATAAAAGGTGTTAAGGTTTGTGCTTGGAGGCATTGCATGTGGATGTGAAGCCCGAAGTCTTTATTAAAGTTTGCCTTTGGTACTTGCCTTGTCTAGATGAGTGACAATGTGCTATTTGAGAAAGGGGATGCTTTGATGCCAATGAGTGCCCTTGTGTCAGCTAGAAAAAGTACAAGCCACATAAACATGAAGAGGAGGAACATCAAACTTGCCTCCTAGACACAAAGTCAATTGAGCTTATGCTTGAGCTTGGGAGCTTGTAGCTACATGGGTGACCATTAACACAGGGCTTGGTGTCCCATATTGTTGCACCCACACCAGGCAAGTGCAAATGTGCAAGTGGCTGCCCCAGAGGTTCAAGATTCCAAGTGTGTGTACACAACAATATGTAAAAATGAGCCATGGTTCCTATTTATAACACACCTAAGGATTTGGGCTAGTTCACATTTCTCAGTCCTTTCTCACTTGGTTGGATAGTCACAATATGCACATTGAGATCTCCTAGGGGAATGGAGACGTAGCATATGGTTTATGCATACACTCATTTCTTTTCATGGCTTACAAGCATTCATGTTTTAAAAACAAAATCTGATGCATTTGTGCATTATTAAATACACCAATATAATCCTCTTGAGGACTAGGATGGTCCATATTACACTCCTTGCCTATTATGAGAAGCCACAAGGGCTTGGATATGTATATGTACCATGGGTGCTAGTCTCTAGCTAGGAAAGGCCAAGTATATGAGAAGATAATCTATTGAGCATCACTTTAATAAGCATTGGGATATGGTGAATCATCCAAGAAGAAAGTGTGAAGATATTGGAGTATCCAAATCGTTCAAATAGAGATCTTGGGAGGAGATTTTCTTTGAATTCAATTCA
>CM035418.1:27061180-27196180 GCA_020310875.1 Ceratopteris richardii | reverse complement strand
CATCATGAAACTCCACATTGGATAATTCGACATTCCATCAGGCTCGTCTTCTTGTTCCAATCTATCTCTATAATCACTCAGCTTAGGAACAAGTTATGTATGTGCACAAGGCGTTGAAACTTGATACCAAATGTTGAAAGTGAGGTAGGCCCAAATAATATTCACAAGTATTTTCCAAGATCTTTCTAAAACTTAGAGCCTTAGCTTATACACACCTTGACCAAATAATGAGAGATGAATGGCAAGAGAATAGAAGAGACAAGTTCAAGGAACAAAATTGAATGCTTAGAACTCACAAAAATATGCTAAATGAAATTGTATAGTGGAATAAAAATACAACTGAATTTAGGTTGAAAGAAAAGAGTTCTAGTTACAAAATGTAGAGAAAAGTGTCTACGAGTGTGTGTGTAAGAGAATATGTGCAAATATGAAGTGGATGGACTATTTATAGCAGGCTAGCAGCAAATCCTTATCTAAAATTAGGTCTTCTTTGGTGATGAACAACAACCATCTCTTCTGAATTGTTGAAGATGAAGGGCATTCACCAAGAAAGCTTCAAATCTGCATATAGAACTCAAGAGAACCTCCTAGCTCAAAAACTCAGAGAATAAGCAAAAATAGCATGTAGAATTGATGTATATGAGTGCCATTATGAACCTTCGCCCTTATTGTACTTTTCTTGGAATCTATTTAGCTTTTTATGTTTGCCTTATGATGGATTGAATTTAAGCCATAGGATTGAATGCTTTTATTTCACTCTTATGTGTTCAACTTCACCATCATATTCCCTCTTTTGTGTAGCAAAGGAGTTTACAGCTAGTGTAAACCTTCTTGATTAAATTGCAATTTTTGAAGTCTATCATCTCTGTTTCCCTGACTTTCAAAAAATGATTTATATCTTCTTATTAAGGAAGGTCCCATAACATGGTCTGCCTCTTTTCATATTCTTGTAGCTGTTAAGTCCATCACAAGAGCTTGTCAAGGAATACACTCTCATGTTTGCATCAAGAGGAAATGAGTAAGCTTCATGTATGAAGTCTGGAAGCATAATTATTATTTATCACTATTATGTTTTTTGCTCTTATTACCATCATCATCATCATTATTGGAAATTTGATGGAAGGATCAGATTTCCATATCCATGGTTCAAATCTCCAACAAGCATATAAAGGCTGTAAAATTGGTTTTTGGCCCTAAGAGTAGAATCAGGCTTGATATTGAAAATAGCTGAATATTCAGAAACTCCTTTTGTTCAGAATATTGGAATTGTGTTTGAAGACAATCTTTAGGAACTTATTAACCACCATTTTACTTTTGAAAATAAATGATGAGGGCTGGGATCTTATGCCGATGTAAGAAGACGCCATGATGTTGCTAATGCTAATTACATAAGCTAGCTGCTATATTGTGGCTGCAAATTATTATATGAGCATGTAACATGTGCACCTGGTATGCATGACTCTAATTTTGACATGTCGCCAGTTGATAAGAATTTCGAAATTGTTCTATTGGATGAATGGACACTTAAGTGATGAGATTTCTGTTGGACTTCATTAATTTATCTTACAATAACTACCTGTATCTATTTTAATGTGGCATGTTGACCATCTTTTCCTTCATTAAGTTCCTTGTTAATGTTCACTGTCATCTATTAATACTTTGCTTTCTCCATTGGCTGCAGAGGCTGGGGCAGAAATTTGTATTAGGTCATATGAAACCTTTAAGTCCAGCTGAAACTGAAGCCCGGCAGAAAAAAGTCACTAAATTCAAAGAGTGTGGATGGAAGTGTATTTTTCATTTATCAGAACTCGTTCTAGCTTTGGCAGTGACCTATAACGAGCCATGGTTTACAGACACGAAAAAGTTCTGGGTTGGACCAGGAGATCAAGTGTGGCCAGATCTGAGAATTAAGTAAGCATGAAGTACTTGTGTACCTAGTTACTGAAATGATCAGTCAGAGCTGATGGTTCAATGCATGCTGACAGGAAAAAGCTCAGATGGTTGTATATGTATACAGGTGGTTTCTACACTTACAGTATTTTTGATCTCATGTTCTGGGAGATTAGGCGATCTGATTATGTTGTAACCATGACACACCATGTTGTTACAGTGGCCCTCATCGTTTTCTCTTACATTGCCAAGTAATCACATGCTATGGTTTCCATGAATCATCCAAGGCTTCTTTGTTTATTTTAGTTTGCAATTTAGTTTCCTTTGAACACCTACAGGTTCGCTCGCATCGGCTCAATGGTTCTCTCTCTGCATGCTGCAAGTGATGTTTTTCTCCTTATTGGGAAGATGACAAAATATTGTGGCTTGGAGTTAATACCAAGCTTAACCTTAATTTGCTTTGCTGTTTCATGGCTCCTACTAAGGCTCATCTATTATCCTTTTTGGATCATATGGAGCACAAGGTAAAATTTGACCCGGTCATTATGTATGTTTTTTGGTGTATATGACCCTTCTTCTTTTTGTGTGTTTTTTGCAGTTATGAAGTCCTTCAGATCCTTGACATAAGCAAGTATGAAAAAGAAGGGCCAATTTCTTATTATATCTTCAACTCTCTGCTTATCAGCCTTCTAGTTATGCACATATATTGGTGGGTATTGGTAATTCGCATGGTTATCAGACTAATACAAGCTGGGGGACAAGTTGGGGATGATGTGCGGTCAGGTAAGTTAAATTATTTCCAAAATTCAGTATCGTGAATTGGACACCTTCTATAAGTACTTCTGTTTTCTCAGATGAAGAAGATGAAGATGGTGAGGATTAGATACAACAGTTCTTGAAAAGCTTGCTCAGTGTTGTAAGTATGCTAGCTTTGTTCTAACTTGGTACCAAAATACACTTAACTGTCAGTACTTTACAAATCTAAATAAAGAGCAAGAAAGTTTCAGAAAGAAACTCAAGGAATCCTCTTGGGAGGTTACCATGTTACACCCGAAGTACTTGCATAAATTACTATCCTTAAGTTTTTACACAATATAATACGGAACCACTCTTACAGAAAGCACTTCCACTAGATAGTCGAGGAAGTTGCTCTAGGGTGCATCTTGTAGTCCTAGAAGAAAATGAATGTGATTCACACAATAGTTCATGCGATTTGTGTTTTTAAGCAATGTATTCATATGTTCCATGCACAAGATTATTTGCATGTTATAAGAAACAAGTTGGACTCGGCAATTTAAAATTGGCAAGGTTAAACATTCAGCTCATGTAACTTTTGACTACCATACAATACACGTGTTTTAATCCATCCATTTCATGGCATAGGTGATTTTACTTGTTGCTTATGCACTCCAATATGGTGAATTTTGAGAAATTCAAAAATTTGATTCATGGACATTGATCGTTTGTGCACAAATTTGAACCACAAAAAGTTGAAACACTTGATTGCTTTTGATATATAAAGAACATGCAGACGTACTTTCTTCCTCTTAACTTGATCATGTTGACAAAAGAAGATTTGAAGGGCTAAGAATTTTTCATTTGTCAGCACTTTCGACGCAAAAAAAGAAGAAGAAAAAGAGAACCTATGCAAAGCAAGATGTAAGTTATTAAGAAATAATTTTGAGCATGCTAGTATTCTGTGTATCCCATAAACAGAAATATCCAGAAGGAAAATATTCTAATCTGTAAATATTTCCTAACATCATAATACTGTTATGGGGGCATATGGTGTTGCGGTAACACACTTGAATGTCTACACAAAGGTTCAAAGATTCTAGTGCCACGCTCAATGTTAGACCCTTGTGTGTGTGAAATGATCTGTGAGTTTCTCATAAATTCTATTCTAAATAGAAGAATTCAATATGATTCACGAGGTTCACATCTTGATTTTTTTTATTGCATCCTTTATGTATTGATGAATATCTTATAGTGAAAATTAAAACTAGGGCATGAACATGAGCTGTTGCTCATATCTTCATATACTAGTTGTAAGGAAAGGGTAAGATAAAAGGAAGACACTTTAGTGTCTTACGACACAAGACCGTTCATAGAAGTATTGTGAACATAATCTAAACAACTGACCACATTGGAAAAAAAAAATTCCATTCACCAAAAATGATGCGTAACATGAAGGATGTTATGGAGTTCGATTAGTTTTTGTTTGTTGGGGAAAAGAGACATTGCACCCAAGAAAGGGGAAGATAATAGGAAATAGATAAATTAATTATTCATATCATAAGACAAGAAATTGATGTCTTGGTAGCTATTAGGGAGAAATTTGTTGAATTTTCGCATATATTCATTTTCTACTTAGTTTCTAATGGTTTCATTCCAAATTTATTGCTACAAATGCTACTTGGAATCTCGATACAATGTCTATATTGGTATTGCAACTTTTCAACTAAAGATATTCTCCTATTAACCTTGCAATAAAATGATACATTGCCTTCAATTATTATTCCCAAACATGATTAGGGCTTAAGCACATGTAGGAAATTTGATCACTCTCTTAGATGGGGTTTTTTCACAATCATTAGTCTTTAAAAAATTGTGACTTGTGAATTTAAATTCACTCGATCACTATTTCTCGTGAATTTCATTAGAATTATATGATTATATTACATTTTTAAAATATTCTTCACATGATAAACTATGGTCCTAGTTAGCAAGCCATATTCTTGAACATATATTGGGACTTATCTTTGCCCTTCTTAACTATTATTAATTTAGTGCTTTTTTGGCCCTCCTAGTTCCTCATCTCACTTTGAGTTTTGGCATGGATTTTGTAATTTGGTTATGGTAAGATCCCCTTATCTCATTATCATTAGGTAAGGTATCCTTTTTATGTCCCTTTTTGCAAATTCGAAGGCTTTTTTTACATGCTTTTTTATTAAAAGAAAACTTATCCTTCGATTTTGAAATATCTTTTCACAAAGGATTCACTCTTGGATTCTTTACCATATGGTTTGTTTTTTTGAGTTTTGGATTTTTATTAGGAGTTCTAGTTAGGTAGATTTATTAGGATTTAGACTAAGCATATCATTGAGAAACTCTATCCCAAATTATCCCAAGTAATGGTCCCAAGATTGAATTCATAAGGATCATGAATGTGGTGGGAATTTTTCAATCCAAATGGAATGAATAAAAAATCATAATACCCACACTAATTTCAAAAAGTTATCTTTAGAATATTCTTGGTGTTTATCCTTTGATAGAGACCTCGATAAAGTCAACTCCTTTAATTTGATTGAACATGTCATTGGTCCTTCAAATCGAGAACATGTCATTGTTCCTTCAAATTGGCCCTTCTTAAGACAATATTTCAAGCTTCGTGATCAATGCAAGGGTGAATTGATCCCTATTTCTTCTTGAATAAAAGAACGAGAGTTTCCCAATAAAAATAACTCGTTTCAAATTAAAGCTTTCTCATTGTACTCTTAGATCTTCTATTAATCTTCTTATTAGTAGGGAAAATCAAGTCCATTTTATGTTTTCCTTATAAAATTGGCACTTGCGATTAGGTAGAGAGCATGGTAGGTGCAAGGTAGAATGAAGTTCTTTTGGAACAATATCTTTATTTTCAAGCAGTTCCAACATCTTTAAATTAAAATAGTATGGAATTAAACTAAGTGTAAACTTGGACACTCACACCAAACAACAAAAAAATTAATTTTTAATATACAGAACATTTATATCACAAAAAGTCGTAATCCATATTTTTGTTTTTGGTTTTTGTGATTTTTTTATGGATGCCATTTTGGAAGTCAAGAGAGTATTGGAAACATCATGATGTACTTGAATCAAGCATTTAAATCCATTTCTTTTGAGCTCTAATGTATTGAGCTAGTAAATGATTTTCAACGGTATTCCTAATCACCATAATTATCCTTGATCTAGCACTAAATCAATGCATTCCATATGCAAGATCTAAAAGTTAAGGAACTAGTCGGGAATTATGGGTGGAAGAATCATGTATCATGATTCATATGGTTTGATCCTTCATGGATCCATAAATTTTAACCAAATCATGTGCTCTAAACTCTTTGGAAACCTACATAGAGTCAGCTGAACAATAATAATGCATGCCATCTTCATAGGTTACTTCTGTTTCTTTATAAACATTGATTTTTTGTTAAAGCTATAATATATGCTAAGTGAACTTGACACTTATTTGTCACTTTATTCTTACAAGTGCATTTTGGCTCTACCATCAACAATAGAGTTTTTTCTCAAATGATTTGGATTATAATTCTTCATGTCCAATTGATGTACATTCCAAGCATGATGGGCTACAAGTGCATAGATGGCATGAACAGTAATCATTCGACATGTGGGTGTAAAGGTCTCATCAAGATCAATGCCTCTTTCTTGAGAATAACTTTTTGCAACAAGCCTAACTTTGTACGTATCAATTGTTCCATCAGGTTTACGTTTCAGCTTGTATACCCATTTAGTGCCAATGGGCTTTTTGCTAGGAGGTAAATCACATAAAAACCAGGTGCCATTCTTCATAATAGCATCATATACAGGCTCATTCTCATCATAGAGACTAGAGGCAGCCATAGGATAGCAATCTGATGCAAAAAAAAAAAAGAAAAAACTATGAGAGCCTAACCGAGCACAATATGACAAATGTGCATCTAATTTGCTATCTCGCAAAGTTTTCACTAGCCATTTAGGCATAGTTTTTGCCTCCTCTATATCAGACCTCCCATCAACAAGTGCATCATGTAAATCTACATAAAAAATGGAATGATATGCATCATCATGTGAAACTTTTAAAGGTTGAGAAGCTGCCTCATTTGGATTAGCACTTGATTGTCCACCTATAAAAAGAGGAAGCAAAGTGTCATACACATTTTGGAGCTAACTGATGTCTCCTTAGTACATGAAAGTAATGGCTAAATTGCATCTTCCACAAAAACAACATCATGACTAATCGAAATGCATTTAGTATGTGGATGATATAGATAATAACCTTTGCTTTCAAAATTGTACCCCAAAAAGATACATTTTACTGCTTTATCATCCAAATTTTTGCATCGTTGTTCCGACATTATTACAGATGCCAGACAACCAAAGACATGTAGCATGTAGATGAGCCATACGTGGCTTGTGACCATGCCAAGCCTCATATAGAGTGATAGAGTGCACTGCTTTGGTGGGACACCTATTAAGTACATATGATGCACACACAATATCATCAAGCCAGAAACTATGTGGTAAAGCCTAACTTTTGATCATACACCTCGCCATGTCCATGAGAGACCTTTTCTTTCTTTCAACAACACCATTTTGTTGAGGTGTATTTGACACTATACACTGATGTTTTATCCCATGCTCAACCAAAAGTGAATTAAAATTAGAAGACATGTATTCCCCCAGATCAAAATGGAGGGTGCCCAATTTACATGTTGATAAATTTTCAGCCAAAAACATAAGCTGTTTGAAGCACATAAACACTTCGGACTTTGCTTTCAATGCATACAACCATGCATGCCTAGAAAAATCATCAATAAAGGTTACAAAGTAAAGGTGGTTCCCAAAAGAAGGTGTCTGCATAGGACCACAAACATCACTATGAACAATCTGCAATTTCTGAGTAGCTCGAACTGAACCATCTTTTGTAAAGGAGGAACGCTACACTTTTCCCAAAATATAGCCTTCACAAACATGTTTACGAGGTGCCTCAAGTTTGGGCAGAAAGGACACCATTTCAGATTTCTGCAGGCGTAGAAAACTAGCAAAGTTTAGATGACCAAATCGTGCATGCCAAAGCTTTACATCTGAGATAGCTGGAGAATCTTGAACTACACATGTTGAATGATTGACAGATTTTGCATATTCTATGAGCTTATATAGCCATGACATAAAATGCTAGAAGCAATAATGACATCACCATTTGAGAGATCATGAATTTAGATGTACATCAACAAATTTGACAACCAAGCCAATCTTGGCTAATGTCGAAATTGACAATTGATTTTTCTTGATCCCTGGCACAAACAAATCATCTGACAATGTAAAAGAACTACCATTAGTAGTAGTCATAATGATCTTACCAACTCCCATGACTGGATAAGAGGAGTTATTGGTGCATGTGAAAGTATTCCCTTTAAGGGCAGGCTCAAGTGAACTGAAGAAATTGTGTTGCGAGGTAATATGTTTGGTTGCCCCACTATCAAAGTACCAAACATCTGAGTCTACTACAAGCATACACTGTTCATGAGAAGGTGGGTCATAACTGCAAGCAATAGTAAATGTCCATGCTTCATTCTGCTGACCATTGGCAGAATCTATTTTTGGTGTAGAGGCCTCTACAACAACCATTTCAACCTCTTTTTTCTTTGCCTCTTTTGCAGCTAGTTTTGGACAACCCTTTTTATGACATGATCATTTTCTTTAAAGTATTTGCACAAAATTTTTTGATTTTCTGATTCCTTCTTGTCTTTGTCTTCTCTTTCTAATTGTGTGAAATTACCAAATTTCTGCTTACTAGTAGATGAGTTCCATTTACCTTTGCCTTCTGATTAGCTCAGAACGCTTGATCTGCAACACACATAATGGACCTATTCTGCTTGGACTTGTCTTCTTGCAACAAAATAGAGACTAACTCCTCAAATGTTAAGGCATTTGGATTGCCTTTCATCATCAACCAAATAGTAGAAGCAAAACTCTAATATGAATCTAGAAGAGGATCAAGAATGGTCTGCACAAGTGAACTATCTGGCAAGACTTCATCTGTAGAAATCAATTGCTCCTTCAAATCTTTGATCTTTGTCAAAAAATTATCCATAGAATCTCCTTCATTCATATGCTCACTCTCCAATTGTTTTCAAAGGTAGGCAACATGAGCCTCATTTCTTGCCTGGTACAAAGTGGTAAGTGTATCCCAAGCATCGTATGCTATTTTGCAAGAGAGAATATGAGGGATAATGACACATTTGATAGACAAAGCTATCAATGCATATGACTGAGCATCTATGCCATTGCAACAAATTTGCTCTGCAATAGGTGCAGTAGGAACAACAACACGAATAGGAATTTGAAGATCATAATCTTCAACACGATCTGCATCACCTTCAATAATTGTATTTGCAGGTGTAGTAGGTCATTTTTCAACAACTTGCACAATATTCCATAGTCCTTTTGTGACCAATACATGATGCATCATATATGCCTATAATGGGTAATTGGTACCATCCAACTTGTCCTCAACAACCAACATACAAAATACATCATTGCTTTCATCCATGGCCACTCACTAAAATACCTTGATGCAAAAAAATGATTGTTTCTCAAAAAGTTAAACAAAACTACCATGTTGAGCTTTGCTAAACCTGTAGCAGACTTCAAGGCACTTGTACTTGCGAATTGAAACTTGTATAAATGTTTGGCACAAAAAGATAAAATTGCTTGCACAAGCACTACAATAGTGCATTCGAAGGCCAAAACGAGCTCAGATTAAAATTTTGGCACCACAAAGCAAAGATGTGATAAACTCCTAATTTCCTCGAGTATGCTCACCAATTTTTGTGCAAATTTGAGACTGTGATTGGAGGGATGTCGATGATGCCCTAGATGAAGCAACCACCTGATCTGATACCAATTCTTGGAGTTTGAGGTATGCAAAAGCACACAAACAACACAAGGAAGAAGAAGAAGCTTGGAGCAAAACACACAATAATGAATGTATTACCAAGTGAATGTACAAAGATTAGTGACCTGTTCGGGTTATAGGCATGTATACAAGTCAAGGAAAAAAACCTCCTAAAGAGGGAAAAAAGTTCCCTAATAGTCCTAAGTGTGTTCACACACATCACTACCAAAATATATCCACATTTTCTATGTGCATCTTCATTTCATGTCTAATGAATTAACCTAGTCTGCATATGATTCCTTTTACTATATGATTATAATCAAGATTCTACAATTCGAGGATTATTCAGATATAAAGATCCATGTGAGAGAATACATGAAATAATATCTATAATAATTTATTGCATTCCTCTTAGTTCTTTTCTTCATTCTTGAGAAATAATACCTTGTTGGAAAGGAATTCAAACCGATCATTAGTGTTTTGGAATCATAATTGATTCCTTCATGTTTGTCCACCACTTTCAACCTTTGTGCTTAAATGATTACGAAACTTTGAGAAGTCTACATTGTAAAAGGTTATTCTTGATTTGATTTTAGGTGCTTCCATTTTGAGAAGAAAGATTGTAGCCCTATTTTTTCCTTGATAAGTATGGAGTTTTATGCCTTTGAATATTTGACGTATATCGTTAGGCTTATTTTCTTCTAGTTATTATTGGGAACCTAGCCTAGGATATTCACATGTGAATCAACCTATGGCCTAATGGACGTGTCCATAAGGTTATTAGGAAAATTATCTTAAACATTGCCCTATGGATCACTAAACCAGAGGGTTTAACGAAAATTCAATTTTAAATTCACTAAGACTTGTAGACCTATTTATTTTCATTCTATCATTTTTTTTCATTTGTAGAAAGTGTTGATGTGTAGAACATCACAAGAAATGAATTAATGTGACACTAGACAACCTCTATGGTCACCATTAACTCATTGCCACTCCAAACTTTGAGAAGTGATAGCCAAAACCAAGAACTTTACTTCTTTAGAAATTTCCAATCACTAAAATGACATACCTTCCGTATTTTGCTAATTTCTCTTAGCAAAAATATTATTTCTCCAAGATATTTTGATGGATAAAAGTAGAAGAGTAGAGCTTTCCAACAAGCTATTATTTGCAAGAAACGGATCTCTAGAACTCAAGTTATGCCCTTCACAAGATCACCCAATATGACTTTCCAAAACTAGACATTTTGCCTCTTTTAGTAATTCTGAGTGTCTCAAAATGAAAATTCGATGCCTAACATCGACTTGCAACCAAAAGTCCATGCCAGGCATCGACTTTGAGCTTTTTTAGTCAACTTCTCAGTGACTGAAATGACCGTTTAAACACAAGATATGAATAAAGCACTTTTATGCTAGAAGTCGATGCCAGGCATCGACTTTATGCTGAAACTCGATGCTAGGCATCGACTTGCTCTACAAACTTCATGTTTTTAGAAGATTCAACAATAGGTAACACTCGGAGAATGAAAACAATGACTTATCAGCACAAACTCGATGCCAGGCATCGAGTTGCTTGGAAAACTTGAACTTTTGAACTCATCACACAGTAGACAAACATGGAGATGATGGAGAGAGTCTCATACACAAAACTTTACTTAGTTCTTCTCATAGCTATGAAAAACTCAGAAACTTTACAGATGCTTTCTCACTCAGAGAAGAACGACTATACTCAGTCATACAAAAATGAACTCCTTCTCACATTCTATCACTCTCTTCCACTTCTTCTCTCCTTGCGCCAGTTGATACAAACTAACTTATATAGATTTTCTCATTCTTGTGATTTTTTAAAAACTTCTAGAACTAAAGTGAACTAACTTTACAAATATAATACACTTGTGAATTTGTCCCTTGACATAGGCATGTGATTTTCTTCTAAAGCTTTGACCTTCAAATATATGTCCAATTAGTGAGTGTTTCTCCAACGGCTCCTCCTCAATCACTAATTGACATTCTCTGTTTCTTCATATCATCTTCTTTTCTTTTACTCCTGCCATGCTTTTGAATCTGCTGGTCTTCACACCATCCAAGCTCTTTGTCATTATGTCTGCTATCTGATCTTTTGTAGAAATGTACTCCACTTCAATTTCTTTCTCCATTACCTTTTCTATCAGGAAATGATAATGTATCTCTATATGTTTTGTTCTTGCATGAAATAGTGGATTTGCTGCAAGATAAAGTGAACTCATATTATCTCCATATATTGTAGGTATACCTTGATCAATGTCCAAGCTTTTGAACAATGTCTGCATCCATATGACCTCCTTAGCTGCTTCCACAAGTCCTTTGTACTTAGCTTCAGTTGATGATAATGCAACTGTATGTTGTTTCTTTGAACACCAACTTACAAGCTTATCACCAATGTATATCATGTAACCATGAGTTGATCTCCTGTCATCTTGATTACTTTCCCAATCTGAATCACTATAGGCTCTCAACTTCAAATCTGAAGTAAAATGATAATACAATCCTTCCTTTATAGTTCCTTTGATATATCTGAGAACTCTTTGACCTGCAATCCAATGTGGGTCCTTTGGACTATGCATGAATTGTGACAAAACTCCCACTGCATAACTAAGATCAGGTCTTGTTAGTGTAGCATAAATCAAACTACCCACAAGAGATTGATACTTCCTCATATCTTTATATTCCGCACCATCATATTTACTGAGCTTGTGGTTGACTTCTAATGGAGTTGAAGCTTCTCTGCAATTTTCCATTCCAAACTTCTTCAACAAGTTCAGAAGATACCTTTCGTGTGACACATATATGCCATGATCTGTATAGGTAACTTCCATTCCAAGAAAGTATGACAACTTTCCTAGGTCACTGATCTTGAATTCTTTTTCAAGTAATCTCTTTACCTCCTTGATTCCTTCATCTGAAGTACCTGTTATTATAATGTCATCTACATAAATACAAATGTAGATTGTACCTTCCTCTGCTCTTTTGACAAGTAGACTTGGATCTGCTTTTGAACTTTGATATCCAAGATCATTGAGATACTTCACCAGTCTATAGTTCCATGCTCTTGGAGCTTGCTTCATTCCATAGAGTGCTCTTCTCAGCCTGCAAACAAAATTTGGATACCTGGAATCTATAAACCCTTGAGGTTGTTCCATGTATACCTCATCTAATATGTATCCATTCAAGAATGCATTCTTTATATCCAATTGACTTATGGTCCATCCTTTTGAAGCTGCAATAGCAATGATTGTCCTTATAGTTGACATCTTAGCTATAGGATTGAATGTCTCATCATAATCTATGCCATAGGTTTGGGCCTAGCATTTCACCACCAGTCTAGCTTTGTATCTAGCTATACTTCCATCTGCAAGCTTCTTCACTTATAAACCCATTTATTTCCAATTACTTTCTTACCATTTGGTTTAGGAACAAGTTCCCATGTCTTGTTCTCCTCTAGTGCATTGAATTCTTCCTTCATTGCTTCTTCCCATTGTTTCTTACCTTTTGCTTCATCATAGTTTTGAGGTTCTTCATCATCTTTGACCATATATGCATAGTTCTTCTAAGTTATGTAAAAAGTATCATAAGAATACCTTTCTGGTTGCCTTCTAGTCCTGCTTGACCTCCTTGGTTCACATTCTTCATATGTGTCTGGATACACCTCTTCATCAAATATAGGGGCTTCTTCATTCCTTCTTGTTAATCCACTTTTGGATGTACTTGCTTGCATATAGTGTTCATCTCTATTCACCTGCACAATTGATTTTCCTTTCTCACATCTTCTTACCTCTTCTTCAAATTCTTCAGTTGTATGACTTTGATTTGCATACCAACTTTTCTGTTCAACAAATGTAACATCTCTAGAAATAATAAATTGTTTGGTTAGAGGATTCCACAATCTGTAACCCATCTGCTTTTCATCATAACCAATGAACACATATTTTTCTACCTTTGGTTCAAGTTCATGCCTAAGTTGTGATGGCACATAAGCATATGCAATTGATCCAAACACTTTTCAATGATCTAGTGTTGGTTTCTTACCCCACCAAGCTTCATATGGAGTCATACCATTGAGAGTTGCACATGGTAATCTATTCACAAGATATGTAGCTGTATTTATAGCCTCAACCCAAAGATAATTTGGACAATTCTTCTCTTTCAGCATAGCTTTAGCAAACTCAACCAAAGTCCTGTTTGTCCTTTCTGCTACACCGTTTTGTTGTGGTGTATACTTGCAAGTTATTTCTCTCTTAATACCTGCATTCCAAAGATAATCATTGAACTCTTGGGAGAAGTATTCTCCCCCTCCATCAGACCTCAGTCTCTTAAGCTTTTGACATGTGACTCTCTCTGCATATGCATGAAAATGCTTGAAAGCTCCAAACACTTCTGATCTTTCCTTCAAAACATATAAAGTTATCCATCTTGTAGCATCATCAATGAAAAGAACATAATACCTTGAGCCACTGATAGATCCTTCTTTCGTTGGTCCCCATACATCTGTATGAATGAGCTCAAGTACTCCATCATGTTTGAATCCTTTCTTCTGAAATGGTAACCTGTGTGCTTTACCCATTTGACATGCTTCACATTTATAAACCATATGTTGACTCTGCACATTTGGTAATCCTAGTACAGACTGATTAGCAACCATAGCTTTAATTCCTCTTTCATTGAAGTGACCTAATATCTTATGCCAGAGATCAAGTTCTGTAATCACTCCTTCACCATGTGTGAGCAAAGCTTGACCACTGTTCTCTTGTACTCTTAAAGTAAAGAGTCTACCTTCTTTCTTACCACAAACAATCTGATTATATCCATTCTCTGGATCTTCAACAAATACTCCTTCATTTGTAAACCTGACTTGAAAACCTTTTTCAACTATCTGTCCCACACTAATCAAGTTTTTAGGTAGAATGTACACTATGTCTTGTATTATCACCTGTTTGAACACTATGACTAGAAATGCCTTTTTCCAATTTTGACATCAATTCTATGTTTCCTAACAAATGATTAGAACATCTAGAGTCAATGTAAAATATCTTTAGATCTTCTTTATCTGATGTGCTGATTGAATTCATCATCAATGATGTATGACTTTCATTCTGTGTGTCATTTGCATAGCTGTATTAGGTGGTGTTGTAGGATTGATTCTGTCCCCAACTTCTTCCTCCACCTCTACCATAGCCTCCTCTTTGACTTAGTCTACCTCTTTGAAAATTACTTTGATATCTTCCACCTTGGCCTCTGCTATTGTTGTTTTGATTCTGGTTTGATCCTTGTTGATTATGCCAACAATCATGAGCCAAATGATTACTCAATTCACAGATCCATCAAGCCTTCTTGTTGTTATTTTGATTACCTCTCCCTCTTCCAAAACCTCTTGGTCTTCCTCTGCCAGTGCCTTTACCTCTTGCATAATAAACTTGAGAAGTTGACTCTTCTTCATCCTTTGCTTTACCTTTATCTCCTTTCTTCTTGTTCTTCATGTACATTGCAGAATTTTGTCCTTTATCTCCATCTCCCTTCAAGTCTTGCTCAAATGTGAGCATCAAACCAAGCAACAGGTTCAAATCTGGGACATAATGATTTAATGAAAGTTCTGTTGATAAGACAAAAGGTTTCCACCTTTCATCTCCTCTCAAACCTGTAAGTAATTGAGCAATCAACCTGTGATCCTCAATATCTTCATCTATGGATCCAAGACTATCTGCAAGATCCTTCATCTTAGTGACATAATCACTAATACTTTGACTTGGCTTCTTCTTGAATGTTGTAAACTTTGACCATAGACTTGCTTTCCGTGCTTTAGTAGTGCTTTGTAAATGATACTCCAATGCATTCCATATATCTTCAGATGATTCCAATCCTCTGATGTGTGGTAGCAAATGATTAGAGATTGTATTGTAAATGTAGGCCTTTGCACTTGCATCCTTCTTCTGCCAATGCTTTAAAGCATCAATATCCTCTTTCTTTGGTCAGCTTTCATCT
The DNA here is from genome assembly GCA_020310875.1 of Ceratopteris richardii. Taxonomy (NCBI): domain Eukaryota; kingdom Viridiplantae; phylum Streptophyta; class Polypodiopsida; order Polypodiales; family Pteridaceae; genus Ceratopteris; species Ceratopteris richardii. The sequence continues at coordinate 27,180,616 of CM035418.1, read as the reverse complement.
TCAAATACTGGCTTCTCTTCTTCACGTGTTACATATATCATGAGATCCTTACTCATAAGTAAGGTTTCCATTCTCATTACCCATGCGGGGTAAGTATCTCTGTCCACTTTGTCAATGGAGATATGATCTGCCATACTCCTTTTCTTCTGGTGCAACCTGTGAGATTAAAGGATAAATGATGATACCTTTTGGAGTTCTTTGTGTATGAAGATACTTTTGAAGTAACCTTTTGATACCTTGTGTCTTCAAATGCTTCAACTTTCAAACTTTAATGAAAAACTTTTCAAAACTTCTCGTACCTTTGCCGCCTTCTGCTCTTTAGGACCTTTCTACTCTGATACCACTTGTTGATGTGTGAAACATCACAAGAAATGAATTAATGTGACACTAGACAACCTCTATGGTCACCATTAACTCATTGCCACTCCAAACTTTGAGAAGTGATAGCCAAAACCAAGAACTTTACTTCTTCAAAAATTTCCAATCACTAAAATGACATGCCTTCTGTATTTTGCTAATTTCTCTTAGAACAAATATTATTTCTCCAAGATCTTTTGGTGGATAAAAGTAGAAGAGTAGAGCTTTCCAACAAGCTATTATTTTGCAAGAAATGGATCTCTAGAACTCAAGTTATGCCCTTCACAAGATCACCCTATATGACTTTCCAAAACTAGAAATTTTGCCTCTTTTAGTAATTCGGAGTGTCTAAAAACGAAAATTCGATGCCTAGCAATCGATGCCTAGCATCGACTTGCAATGAAAAGTCGATGCCACGCATCGACTTTGAGCTTTTTTAGTCAACTTTTCAGCGCCTGAAATGACCGCTTAAACACAAGATATGAATAAAGCACTTTTATGCTAGAAGTCGATGCCAGGCATTGATGTTATGCTGAAACTCGATGCCAAGCATCGACTTGCTCTACAAACTTCATGTTTTTAGAAGATTCAACAACAGGTAACACTCAGAGAATGAAAACAATGACTTATCAGCACAAACTCGATGCCAGGCATCGAGTTGCTTGGAAAACTTGAACTTTTGAACTCATCACACAGTAGACAAACATGGAGATGATGGAGAGAGTCTCATACACAAAACTTTACTTAGTTCTTCTCATAGCTATGAAAAACTCAGAAACTTTCTAGATGCTTTCTCACTCAGAGAAGAACGACTATACTCAGTCATACAAAAATGAACTCCTTCTCACATTCTATCACTCTCTTCCACTTCTTCTCTCCTCGCGCCAATTGATACAAACTAACTTATATAGATTTTCTCATTCTCGTGATTTTTAAAAAACTTATAGAACTAAATTGAACTAACTTTACAAATATAATACACTTGTGAATTTGTCCCTTGACATAGGCATGTGATTTTCTTCTAAAGCTTTGACCTTCAAATATATGTCCAATTAGTGAGTGTTTCTCCAACAGAAATATTTAAGCTCTTGACTATATTATCTACATATTTAAGCCTATATTCAAGTCCATCTATCTCTTCACTATTTCTACTTCATAAAATTTTTCCTAATTTTCCCTTTGGAATAGACTCCTTATAGGAGAAAAGTCAAAAGGTACTTAAGAAAGATGATTTGCCCATACCACTTGAAAATAACAAATACTTTCATGCCGATATCATTGATGTTGATTGATCTTGACAAGAATATTTATGAGATGAGGTAAAAGAAGAGAAATGGAACATAATGAACTTGGCAAAGCATCCGTTTGATGAGTTTGAGGCAAAGACACCACAAGTATAGAATAACATAGATATCCAAGGGATTGACAATGTTAGTGAGGAGGTCTTTGATTGTGAAAACACGAGCTTAAATATGTTTCAAAGCTATTTGTATGAAAGTGCTTATGAGTGGAAAAAGGACACTTTGATGAGATTCTAGAAGCATAATCTAGATGGTTCATAGGGAACTCTAGACTCTGAAAAGCAAGGTAAAACAAAAACTCACAATGGAGGGGTTAATGGGACTAAAACCTCACTACTAGGAAGACATAAAAAGGCAAGCATGTGTGGATTCAAAGACTACAAAGCTACAGAGACATGTGAAAAAAATACCCCTAGAAAAACTAGATGAATATAGTGAAGGTGATGAGGGTAACACTTGCATCCCTATCAATTTCAATAATCACACCACAAAGGAGATCATTGATTTGAGGGCAAGTGTAGCCATCACCAGCAAGTCCTTATGGATCAAGTGGGGGACATGAGCACTTAGAACTACAAGAATGAAGAACTAGCAAATGAACAAATGATAAACCATTAAGACTATTATAAAGATTTGTCTTGCAGACTTGTGGAGCAGAGTTTGAAGACATTCTTGCCATTTGCAACTTCATATAGGCGATTGGTTATGAAGTAATTCTTGGAAGACCTTTCTTGAGACAATTTAAAGTTGTCCAAGATTGGGGTTGTAATATAGTATATCCCCGACATCAAGGCACAACCATAAGGATATATTTGATCTCCAACTCTTATAGAGATGTGTTGCCACTGCAATGAAAAACCATCCAACAAATTGCCAAGGATTGTGTTGGAGAAGAGTCCTCTAGTGAGTCATGTTACAGAGAAGAATGGATGTATGAGGAAACCCATCTGTGGATGTGCAAGGTAGCTCAAGGTGAGGAAGAGAGATAATGGAGAAACAAAAAATTAGATGGAAATGAATGAAAATTTGAATGGTTAGTGGAAGATCTTGCTTACATGACCATGAAATTTTTAGATGAGGACTTGCACCTTATGACTAGTTGTAGATCTTGGATACATTGGATGTTGCACTCAATGAATAGAATCTGATAGTTTCATGAGAAAGAAGGGTATGATCTATTCATGGAGGAAGTCATAGATGATGCAGTAATAAATGACAGGCTACCTAGATTTTGTGTATTTGATGACATCAAAGAAGAAATAGGAATATTCATGAGGAGATGAGAAATTTGAAAATTGATTAAAGGGATTAAAGAGTTTACTTATATAGCTAATATAACATACAAATATGATGATGACTACATGAGCAAGATAGGACTCCTCAATTCATGAGCTTAGCTAAGTCTTTCAATTATATTGAGGATGTATATCAAGTCAAAGAGAAGAATTCTAATACATCAAATAAAAAGGAAGAGGAAAAAGAGTTAGTCTTTGAAGTCCTAGAAAACTTGAAGAGGTACACAATAGGAGGACAAAAGATCAAGATAGAAATGCTTAGGAGATAAGTGATTCCATATGAGTCATATGATAAGAAAGAGACGAACAGAAAAATGGTTGTGGCTCATGAAAATCATGAGGATCTATGTACACACATCATCAATGATTTGACCATAAAAGAGGAAAACACTACAATAAATCTTCTAAGAGAACACAAATATGTATTTGCTTGGTCGTAAAAAGATATAAAACGTGTTGACCCTAAGATTTTCTCTCATAGGATTCCTATGATGAGTAAGGCCGTTAAGAAGCAACCCTATAAATATAATGAAACCTATCCAAAGAAAATCAAGGAGGAAATAGATAAGTTATTAGAACGAGGCTTCATCTATGAGATGAAACAAGTGGAATGAGTTTCAACCATCATAGTAGTGCCCAAGAAGAATGGAAAGTTAAGGTTGTGTATCAATATTTTTTTTTCAAAAGGAAGCTCGGTCGAGTCCTAATCTCCCATGCTTTAATTAATAAAAGAACTCCATAATACAGTGAAGGGGCAAAGTTCCCATGGGATTCCCCATATCCCACAAAGTGGGGGAAGGATTGGAATAGGAATAGGAATAGTAGGGACAAAGCCTAAGAGTGAGCTGCATAGGGAAGAACACGAGTTTAAATCAAGTTATAGAGAAAATCAATGATGTTTTCATACCCCTCATGGATATCCATTTACTTTTTAGCTTGTTATTTTCCAAGACAAATATCCTGTGGTGTTTGAAGGGAAGGGATTTCTTACAATTACATATTCTTCTAACAAGGAGGGCAAGGGACTTAACAATCAACCATTCTTTTAGAGCTTTCTCAAAATTTTCCTTACATATTTCTTTCCATATCTTCCACATAGCTTCCCCTCCAATGGTGTTCCACAAGGTAGCAGAGTAGCCAATCGCTTCACCCAACATCGCTTGTTTCCAATTGACATGATTTTTGAGCTTCAAAACCCCTGCAAGAACTTGCCAAACCAAGAGGCTCTTGGGGCAAGAGAAGAAGAGGTGGCCAATGTCTTCTTTAGCCCTAAAACAACACTTACACTAATGGAAATTTTCAAGCTTTGGCATTGGTCCAAATTCCCCAGTGGAGAATTTGCCACATAAGAACTAACTTTTTTTTCTCAATGAAGGGGTGCCATAGGTCAACAAACTTAAGATGGCATCTGATACTAGAACAATTGAGACACCATCTCTTGTTGAGATTGCTATGCCAATTTACCTGATTCTTAAAATGCACTGGTCTATCCAATTTGTGACCCTTGATCCATCATAGTCCCTCGATGCAAGGGAGATCATGAACAAGTAGGAGGCACGACTTAGAGATCTCCCAAGAGATAATTCTATGCCTCAAAAGGCACCAATTCTCATGGTCAATTCTAGTTGTCAGGTGAAAATATTGGAGCGTAATCTAGCATTTTCCTTCTTGATTTCAGAGATGTTTCCAAACACGAAATCCTTTATTCCATATCTTTTTCAGCCTCTAGTGGTCTAGGTAGTCAATTTCTTTGATTCCCTTATGGGAAACTAGATAGAGTCATTCTGACCAATCTCAACAACCCATTTCTAGTCCTCATTCACCTTGATGTATGCTTTCACCATTTAAGCTCTACCTTGAGAGCACATGGGTGGACAAAGCCATCATCTTTTTACTTGTTGTTAGTAGCAATTTTTTTAAAAAATTCTATTATATATTATTTTCTCTACTATTGCTCCTATGCTATCTTGTGTAACTAACTACTTTCATCGTATCAGAGTTGTTAATTATCTTGGACTCATTGAAAAAGACATCACTACTTTTTATCACTGACTACGTTTCATGATCCCATAAGCAATGTCCAAATTGTTTTGGTTGACCATATCCAGGAAAAATGCGTTTCTTTGACTTATGGTCTTGCTTTTGTCTAAGATTCTTGGGTACATGAACATATGCTTCACACCCAAAAACTCAAAGATGATCATAATATGGTGGCTTTCTTGTCCATAACTCTTGTGCCACTTTCATACCTTTGGTAGTACTCAGTGAAAGGTTAATCATATGAATTACATTCAATATTGCTTTCACCAAAAGCCTTGTGAAAGGTTTGCATGATGCAACATAGAAACTACTCTATCTTGAATAGTCATATTCATCCTTTCAACTAGACCATTATTTATTGGGGTATAAGGTGTTGTAAACTCTCTATGAGTTCCTCTAGACTGACAAAAAGTATTGAATTCATGTGAGGTATAATCACCCCCATTATCCAAACGTAAAGCCTTGATCTTAGGTAGTTCCTTCAGTCTCAATTGAAGAAGCCATTTTCTAAAATTAAGGAATACCTAATCCTTCAATTTGATAGGATATACCTAGACTTTTCTAGTAGCAACATCTATGAAAGTGAAAAATAAAAGAGAACCACCTAATGACCTTGTGGGAATATGAACACACACATCTATATGAGCAAGATATAAAGGTTGAATTGAAGAGTCAATGTGCATGTTATGCAGATTCCTAGTTTGCTTTCCATATTGAAAATGCTCACATGTACAAAATGAAAAATCAAAGAAACAAGAAAGATTTTCCATTCCACTATAAGATATGTGGCCCAAATAGCCATGAAAATACAAGCCATAGGCTATTCAGTAACAGCTAATGTGTTCTTTCTGTGACACAAAAAAGGGTAAAGTGAGCCAACTTTGGTTTATTTTGCAATCACCATATTGCCCTTTGATATACAAAAGGACTAAGCATAGAAAACCACCTTGTAATTGAGGTCATCAAGTTGATCAACTGACATCAAGCTGAATGATAACTGAGGTACATGGCATAAATTATGCATAATGAATTTTGAACCATCAATGAATTTCACAACCACATCTCCAATCCTGACAATGTCAGACTGGTAAGAGTCACTAAGTCTCACTATACCAAGAGACTTTGTTGCATAACTAGAGGAAATTCTCTATGTGGTGTCACATGGAAAGAAGCACCAAAATCTAGCAATGTGTGGGAAAGAGAATCAACCATAAGACCCTCCGTCGGTGCACTACTATCAAGTGTTGTTGCTCTAGCACAATGGTGAGAACCACGTTAAGAAGCTCCACCTCCTTAATGTCAATCCACAGAAGATATAGGAGTGATATGAAGATCGTGACTGTGAAATGTAGTGAGAGTGAAGGTGAGAAGCATAGAGATGCACACACACAGACACACACACAATGAAGAGACAAGCAAGACACAATGGAAGGTAGGAAAATAGACTCTATTACTCAAGGTCTCAATTACAAGCTCAAAATAGCTCTAAGCTCACACTAACCAACACTAACCAACCTCAAAAATGAGCTCTCTAGCTGTTTTTATAGATTCTAGACTAGTTTCGACCTGTTTCACATCTAGTGATCAGCATAGTTAAAAAATAGGTTCTAGGTGCTATTTGAAAGGGTAAACGATGTCTAAAAATAACCAAAATTGGTAGGCTCATTCTACCTAAGCTCCTCAAGCTTGAGGACTCCTTGGCTTGCACAAAATGGATCTAGTAATTACAAAAGGGGTTTTTCTATGTTACAAATGGTACAAGAGTGATGAAAATCACTATTGAGAGTTTTTGAAAAGTAATATAAAACGTATTTCTTTGAAAAATAATCCGATTGGCTCCCAACTACTTCATTGTGATCTGTCTTTACATGATTCCTCGATGTATGTGCCTCTGGTTACTGCCAACACCTAGTGTTGCTCTAGCACAATGGTGAGATCATGTTAAGAAGCTCCACCTCCTTAATGTCAATCCGCGGAAGAGATAGGAGTGATATGAAGATCATGAATGTGAAATGTAGTGAGAGTGAAGGTGAGAAGCATAGAGATGCACACACACATACACACACACAATGAAGAGACAAGCAAGACACAATGGAAGGTAGGAAAATAGACTCTATTACTCAAGATCTCAATTACAAGCTCAAAATAGCTCTAAGTTCACACCAACCAACCTCAAAAATGAGCTCTCTAGATCTTTTTATAGATTCTAGATTAGTTTTGACCGGTTTCACATCTAGTGACAGGCATAGTTAAAAAATAGGCTCTAGGTGCTATTTGAAAGGGTAAACGATGTCTAAAAATAACCAAAATTGGTAGGATCGTTCTACCTAAGCTTCTCAAGCTCCAAGACTCCTCAGCTTGCACAAAATGGAGCTACTAATTACAAAAGGGGTTTTTCTATGTTACAAATGGTACAAGAGTGATGATACCAACACCCCCCTTGCTCTCGCTTCTGTCATCCTCGACAGAACCTTGTTGCGGGGTCTGTCGGATATAATTTTGTAGGAGGTCCTGAGCGAGGGTGTGTTCTAAAATGCGGATACCTCTGGCAAGATTGGCTTCAAGTTTTTCCCAATCAATGGGTTGAGGTTCCTCTGGTGGCGAAAGTCTGTAGTGCATGGAGTACACTAGTTGTTCACAGGAAAATAGTTGGAGTAGATGTGTAGGCCTGCTTATGAACACCTCTGAGTGGTACTCCCAAAAACCGCTAGTGAACATTTCTTTGAAGGTCATTTTATAGCATGCCGGTAGACATTTGATGCGACAATGCCAGGCATAACACACCCGGAGCAATGGTGTCGTGCTCATATCATATGCTAAATCTTGATTGCCATGCTCGAATCCCGGGGTGTTCACATGTGGTGCCTTGATGCGACGGAAGACTTTGAATACGATCTGCATCATGTCAAATATTTTGACTATCATATGGGCAATTACATCATCCATTCGTCGTAAGCGAGGGAGCCAGTGGTGAATCGTTGCCATCATATATCCTACAGTGGGTGGACCACGGGGTGGTGTGAAATACGAGTAATTTAGCCAATCCTGGCACTGCTTGTTATTCTGTACCTTGATTGCAAAGGCCTTCCAGGAGTGGCATCGTGGTATCGGTCCCCAACATGGGTTATATTTCAAATGGAGTGGTGCCTTGGCCCATGTGCTCATCATTTCGGGATATTCCTGTAATAAATCCTGGCGCCAAGTTGGTTGATATATTTCTCTACTCTGCGCGTCTGGTGGCAAATCATCAGGTTCAAACTGAGTTACGTGGGAGGGTTTCTTGCCTGTTTCCTTTTCGATGGCTAGCTGATATTCTACCATTCACATAAAATATGGCTTATATTGTAGCTCATGCCCAGATATGTACCTGCGAGGGGCCAAGTGAACAAAATATGGGGATTGTAAAATACGCTCTTCGATCATAGCCATTGCGTGTAATTGTGCTTCTACCCTTGCGGAGTGGGTCTTGCCAAGCTCTTCTATAGTCTTCATCCACGCGGGGGTAGGGAGTTCAAATGTGGTCTGGCCCTCGGCCGTGACTCATCCGCCTGGGATGGTTTGGGGTTCGTAGGCTTCTTCAAAAGTGTCCTCCACCGGGATAGTCACTGTTTCTTCCTTCGCTGGTAGTTCCGGTGGGAATCTGGCCTAGGGGGTGCTTCATATGCTGCTATCTGTGTTTGAAGAGTCAATAACTGGGCTGTAAAGCGTTGAGTTCCTCTATGATCTCAGGAGATGTGGCCACATGAGCTGGTGGTACTCGCTATACAGGTGCTTGCAACCGTAATATTTTGTGTTCCTCTTTGAGCTTCTGGTATTCCTCATTCATACTGTCATACTCCTCGAGTAGCCTGACATGATCTTCCAATAGCATCTACATGGATTTGGGGGGACAACTTTGAAATGACTGGGACTCAAGGGTACATCCGGTTGATCTAAAGCAGCTTCGAGGTTTTCTCTATTCTGTTCCTGTAAGCGTTGGTTTTCTTCTTTGGCTACTGTGAGGTGGTGTCTTAGTAGTCCCATGTTTCTAGTGAGCATCACATTGCGAATGGTTTGAGCCCTTAACAAATTGTCAATATCTATAATGGCCTCTTTTGTCTTCTGTTCACTTTCAAGTTCAAGTTTGTGGTAGGCCTGACATAGCTCTTGGTAGCGTGTGTTAAGGGAGACATTCTTGATTGATATAGAATTGAGCTGCAATTGTAATTCGTTTGTGGTCTGCTACAACGTTTAATAACTGGTACCTAGAGATGCGAATTCATCTCTCACCTGCATCATACATGCAAACATTTGACGAAATGCAGTGTCGATGGTGGGTGATAATAGTAACGGCGGAGTGAGTAAAGATGATGTGGGTGTGGATGTTGATGCCAGGAGAAAGGGAAATAGGGATGGGAATGTGGATGCAGTGGTGACTGTGGAAAAATGTGATGTGCCTAAATGTGGTGGTAGAATGGATGAGGTGAGTGGTGGTGCAGTGGGTGGTGTTATGTCCATGTCACTGGACATGGTGTCAAGTGTAGTGACCGTGAATAGTGGAGTGATAGTGGGTGCGTGCGTGGGTGTAAATGCAGGATTTACAAAAGTTGTCGAATAATTTACAGATGGGGTTTCTTGTACTACTTGGTGGAGAGGGGAAAGAGGAAATACAGTGGGTCGGGGAGGTGAGACGGGGGAGAAGGTCAATGGAGGGGGAAATGGAATAGGGGTCTTGGAGGGGTGGGGAAGGAAGGGAAGGATGGATGGAGAAATGGATTGGATAGAAGGGTGCACGTCTGAGGAGGGAGGCTAGGTTGTGTAGGTGCGGAGAGGGTGAGAGGAATGGAGGCAAAAAAGGCTTCTGTGATTGCACTATCGAAGGATGTGGATGGTCTGGGAGAGGCAAGGTGTACAGGAGAGACTGGCGGGACGGGAGGTGAAAGAGGAGTGGTTGCTGTGGTGGTTACATCGACTACAGTAGTGGTATGTACAGTAGAGGTGTGAGGTGGGGAGTCGATGACAATCGTTTCTTTAGCCAAAGAACCTTCAGGGATGAGGCGTGCTTCTCGAGCCTGTTGTGATGACTGGCCATCCGTTGGTACATGAAAATATTGACCCATTTTTGATAGTAGCCAAATTCTACGTGGGTCAAACTGTGGCAGTGGTTTTCTTTGCAAATAGCGTAATGCTTCATCCATTCCTACTGACTTGACTAGTTCTCTGAAACCTTGAATGTATGCTTCTTCAAAGCTTCATGTGGCAAGTTCTTGTTCTACCAGCGACTGGCTTTCTTCTTTAGATAGCTTTCTGCGTGCCCAAACGGCTTCCATTGTGTGGTATAGCTTTTTCATTGCTAAGGTATAGGCAGCTGCTTCAAACGTTTTGTCTTCGTGTGTGCTTGTGTCACCCTGGGTGTCAATTTGCTGTTCTTGTGTGTCAGTCTATTCATGTTCTTGAGATTCTTGGCTTCCCTGACTGGCTTCATCATCTCCATTTTCATCATCTATTTCTGTCCTTTCTTCTTCGGAACTGGAGACTACTTGCTCTTGTGTTTGATCAGGGGGAGTTGTAGGGTAACTTGGACGTTCGTACTCCTGAGAGAAAAATTGTCCTTCTGAGAACTGAAATTCATTTGAAAAAGCATCCGGCGTTTCAAAATCGAATGTGGTATTCATTGGTTCTGCTTCCAGGTTGGGTATAGGAAAAGTAAACGCTTCTGCACCGATGGTGGTGGGAATTTCCACTGCTGTAGTGGTGGGTTCCTGAACTAAGGTTGCCTCAGAGGTAATTGCACTGGTAGTGCCTTCTGTGATAATCGGTCGTGATAGTTGTATGCAAATGGGTTGTACAGATGCAAGGGGTTCCATAGGTGACTGTTCTGGAGAGGGTCGAGGTGATGGCGACTCTGGAACTTGTAGGCATGGGATAGATCCTCGCATGCGCTTGCCTGCTCGTCCTTTGCTAGATTTTCTAGTTTTCTTGGCGATCCCTTTGAATGCCTTCAATTCTTCACTTGTCATCGCACACTCTATAGGTAAGTCGTATGCCAAACACATATACACAATTCTTGTGAGAGCACAACATCCATGGATGATTTTTTTCCTTTCCCATCTGTGTTGTGCTAAATACAACTGATCAATAATCCAACTTGCTAGATCTACTATTTGTGGCCCCATACATGCTAAATACAATCCAAACCAAATACGCTTGTGAGGCATAGTAAAACGATCCTGAGCTGGGAATGCAAAGTGTTTCATACGTATACATAATGGCTTAGATAGCTCAGGTGTGATGGCCGAAATGTCTTCCCATTTGGTAACCTCACCACGCTTCATCGGTTCTAGAATCAGCCTTTCTCACTTTGTCGGGGTGTGAGTTCCATGGATCTTAATTGCAGCTCAAATCAAATCCTTTGAAAGATAGAACCTCTTGAATGGGGGGTCATTTACCAAAGATGGCAAAATAAAAGTGCCCGGCAAGTCCTTGTTCTCAGAGGCAGTCAGAGTGCTCACTAGGTAGTAACATCTATAAAAATTCGGTTTGGGCAATGGATCACTGAAGTATTCCATAAAACCTGCTCTAGCCCAAACATGCTTTAAATCTTCTGTATTTGGAGCGCTTCAAATTCTCTAGAGAAGAACTGATACTTGCCCCACTTACTGCTGTCAAAAGTCAAATCGGCATAAAAAATAAAATCTGCATCTGCCAAAGGTTTTGCTAAACCTTGGAACTAGTGAGAATTACGGTGAACTTTTTTAGTATAACCCCTAGGAGGATCATCAATTGGCATAGGTCTTGGGAATCCTTGAAATTCGGGTGTTGAGCCGTGGGATGCGGCTCTGCTAGTAATTCGCCAATATTTACGAGAGGGACACTGGGGCCAGCTTCAGATGGTCCTTCTGTCTACATGATGAGTGATGCAAGTGTGGAGAAGATCTGCTACAAAAGATTAGCACATTAGTATGGAAATTAATCATGATCCCAATAAAGTGAGACCACAATCCCTTTCCATAATCGATGTGTAACCCGTGTAGCCCAGTATTGTGAGGTGGTTTATGGAATGATTTTTGCAAAACTAATGCAGGTCTCTAGACACCTACATGCTTCAGATAGTGCATACATTGCTTGATGAGATGTTATTACAAGTGATGTTGGGTTATAGTGTGTGAATTTGTACAAAGTTTAGTTGTGAGTGAATTATTACAAGGATGGTGTTCAATCGGGGTGGGACTAATGTTAGACAACGGTTCATGAGGGGACATCTAGATACGTTTCGGTATCCATTTCCTAAGGGTTGTTGAGTGGGTGGTATGTTTCTGCTGAGGGACAAAAGATGATTTATATTGTGGTGTCAATGGGTGAGGAGATTTCTGAGGGGTATATGTTACATGGCTTGAGTATTGAGCTATAGTACACTGTTTGGGTACCCATATTTGCGTGGGTGTGGATCGATTCTTAAGGTACTTCTTGGCAATCCAAATCTATCGAATGTTCGTACTTGTAGAAGAAGATCGAGGAGATGTTGAATACTGACTCTGCTTCTGCCTTAACTTCTTCTTATCATTGTCTGCGTCGTTGAAATCTGCCGATGCGTTCTGTCCTTTCGGCACCCATACTTGTCTCGTGCTGCTTGCTTTGTGGTGCTGATATTGCTTTCCTCCTTGTGTCATCTGATATAGTCGTCGGTTTGGGTTCCTTTGTTGTGGTTGACTCCTTCGTGGTTGGGGTTGAGAGTTTGGATGGACACTCTGCTTTGGAAAAGAAGGGAGGTCCAACACTTGCAGAACTTGCCCATTAGGAAGTGCTTTGTTTTGTAAAAAAATCTAGGCCAGTCCGTAGTAAGTGTGGAAGGATGGGCACTGCAAGGTGTCGTGCCCTTGTGGCTGCTGATGTAGTCCACTTGACTGCTGATGAAACCCACCTGACCACTAATGGAAGATCGAGGGAAAATCTGTTGACACCCCTTTATCTTGCAACTATCCATCGCCAAGCTCTCATGGGTTGACTTTGGAGGGAGCGTGCTTAGCCGAGGGATTTGGCCAAAGATCTTCCAGTCCTCCTTTGCATGCATTCCATATGGTCTAGGGTTACATACCTCAGGCGGAGTGTAGTTAGGGAAGTCAAGCGGTATGACTCGCTGATCTAAGGTTCCAATCTACACGGAGCCTTGTCTAAGATTCAGGTCCACTGAGTGATCGTATAGCCAATCTTGGCCAAGGATTAGGGGTTCTATCAGGTCCTCTTCATGGCACACTAGTAGCTTCGTCGTCATGGTCACATCGTGTATGAGGATAGAAGGTCCACCTCACCCATGCAAGGGGTTTCCATGCCTCCTAGCCCTATGAGGTATGCCTCAACTGGCCACATTTCTACTCTTGAGTCCTTATAGTGGGAACATCTAATCGCACTAGTCGCAGCACCTAAGTCAATTAAAGCCTTGAGCTCCTGGCAAGGGTTGCCATGCTCTAGCCTGACTATAATGAATGGTCTCCTATCCACTATGTTAGGATGAGTACTTGAATTTGCTTGACACATGGCCATGGGGTATCTGGGTGTTGTTTCCAGATGGTTATAATGTTCTCTCCCTAGTCCTTGTCGTCTTAGCTTCATGCGCTTAATGCGTTCTATAGTTTCTACCTGAGCTTCTGCGCATATTCTTTTTTCTTCCTCCTTATGCTTCTTTGCCAACATGTGTTGTCTAAGCATATCCTCAGTAAGAGGTTCCTGATATAACTTGACTCTACAAACACTAGTGTAATTAGGCATTATGTCTCCTTTTAGGGTGGCTAATTGTACTACTCCACTTGCTGAGAGTCAGTTAATGATCATAGGTCCATAACCTTGCTTTTCTAATTTCCGTGCGTGTTGTTTCAACGTATACACTAGGACTAAATCTCCTTCTTTTAAGCCTTTATCTTTCACATGTGCATCGAAATAGGCTTTCTGTCGCTTCTTTGCTGCATAGATTCCTGTTGCTGCTTTCAGCTTGGTTTCTCCTAATCGTTCCAAGTCCATTATTCTTGCTGATAATTCATGGCCAGTCCACTTATGTTCTTGTGCAACCTTAAGGGTCAGTACCAAGAAATCCAAAGGAAGCACAACATTCTGACCAAAAACCATATGAAAGGGAGTTGCATTGAGTACGGTCTTGTACGCCACTCAATATGCCCAAACAGTGTGATGTAACTGTTTGTTCCAATCTGAACGTTTGTTGTTCACAAGTTTCGTCAGTACGTTACAAAGGATCTTGTTAGTACTTTTTGCTTGACCATTGGCCTGAGGATATATGGTGCAGATAATGACTTGGTTTAGAAAGTGAGTTCCTCGATTGCTCACTAACTCTATAGGCAGTCCATATCTTGTAAAGATATTTTCAAATAAGAATTTTGCAGTCGTGTGTGCATCATTCTTTTTCGTGGCCTTGGCCTCTACCCATTTGGTAAGATAATCCGTCGCAACTATAATGTATTCAACATGTGTATCTTTTGCAAGGGGGTTAATGGGTCCTACAAAGTCTATACCCCACTTAGAAAATGCACGTCCTCCCATCATGGGTTTCAATGGCATTTCATCTCTACGAGTAGGAAATTGAGTTCTCTGGCACACATCACATCTCTTAACATAGGTATATGCATCCATGTGAAGAGTGGGCCACCATAATCTTGCAAAGAGGATGACTTTGATTATCCTATCCGGGCCAAAATGACCTCCTGCAACACCTTGGTGTGCAGTCTCTAGTACGTTCAAATAATCTCTTTCATGAACACATTGTCTTAAGTATCCATCTTGTCCTCGTTTGTACAGATTGTCACCAATAAGTGAATAGTCTTGAGCTTCCTGCTCTAGACTGCGTTGTCATGCTAAGGTCATTCCTTGAGGTAATGCTTTCGTTCTCAAGTACGACACTAAAGGTTCACTCCATTCTAGTGTGAGAGACAAGTGATATAATGTAGCATGTTCTACCGGTGGTCTTTCACAACAAACAGGGCATTCTCTACACAACTTGTAGACATTTGCTTCCATAGAAGGCCAATATACTCCTAGTCTATGCAGAGTCTGCAATGTACGATATTTTGAATGATGTTGCTTTAATGCACCTACATGTGCTAATTGCAACCAATTTGCATGGTCAGATCCATCTACACAACAAGCAAGAACCTTTTGATTGTCATGTTTATATATACTTCCTACTATTATTTGATATCTCTGAGACTTGGTAATCTCTCCTTCCTTGATCCTTATCCTAGGATTCTTGGGTCCATATGTGAGAATAGGGACTATCGGCTTAGCCCATCTTGGTACTATCTCAAGGTTAAACAAATATGCATCCAGTAATTCATCTGTTATTCCTTGAGGAGCTTCTCCTATGGTTAATCTTGAGAGGTGGTCAGCTCTAAGGTGTGTCTTTCCCTTCCTGACTACTACTTCAAAGTCATACTCCATGAGTAATAGAAACCAACATATCAGTCATCCTATATTACAAGGCTTATTGACTAAGTACAATAACGCTTGATGATCTATGAAGAACTTGAACTTATTTGCCAACAAATAATGCCTGAATTTCTTCATTGCATAGATCATTCCTAATACTTCTCATTCCATAGTGGTGTAATTTCTTTCTGCTGCATTCAACTGTCTGCTCGCGTAAGCTATGGGGAGATCTATATTTCCTTCATTCATGGGTTGTGCTAACACACATCCTATGGCATAGTTGGATGCATCCACATGTACATGGAATGGCTTACTCCAATCTGGGGTTGTCAATATAGGTGCTGAGCATAAACGTCGTTTAAGTTCATTGAATGAATTCTCGCACTCATCTGTCCATTCAAACTTGGTCAAAAGAGAGTACAGAGGCTTGGCTATGATTGCATAGATATGTATGAATCGTCTGTAATAACCACAATGACCCATAAATGCCTGTACCTCTTTTATGTTATTTGGTCTAGGTAGATCTCCAATTACTTTCACTTTTTCTTCATCTGTAGAAATTCCGTTCTTTGACACAGTGTGTCCTAGAATTTTGCCTTGTCTGACCATGAAAGTGCACTTTTCTGGGCTCAAACAAACCTGATATTCTCGACATTTGTCAAATACTTGCCTTAGTTCTAGGATATGAGTCTGCCTCATATTTGAATGAGCACATATGTCATCGACATAAACTTCCAAATTCTTGCATAAGAATTCCTTGAAAATGTGACACATGAGTCGCTGGAAAGTAGCGGGTGCATTTGTTAGGCCAAATGGCATCACACGAAATGCAAATATGCCCCATTCTGTGGCAAAAGCCATCTTGTGTTGATCTTCTGGAGCAATGGATACTTGATTATAGCTTGAGCAGTGAGAATCCAATAAATGTTCTGTGATAGGAAGAGGATAACTATCTTTAATCGTGGCTGCATTAGCTTTTTTAAGGTTAATACACACACCAATTTTCCATTGCACAACCACAATGGGGGATACCCATTCGGTATGCTCAGTTTCGTAAATGAATCCTAATTCTATCAAACGATCTATTTCATCTTTAATCTTCGCAACATAGTTATCATTGTACATGTATGGTTTTTGTTTCATCGGTTTTGCATCCAGAGTCATAGGGATTCTATGGGAGCATATATCTGGGTCTACTCCTTTCAAGTCTTTGTAACTCCAAGCGAACACATCTCTATATTCTCGTAATAGGGAAATTAATTCTTCTTCTTCTTCATTCGTCAAATCATGCCCAATGTATGTACATTTTTCTTCTTCTCCTTCTATGGTAACTATGATTTTCTTGGTTTTCTCTCGATTATCATATACTTCTCCAATGTCGGCTTTTCCTTTAGGCATTCGTACCATGATTTGTCTATCTTCTATTTCATACTTCTTGAAGTTCTCTAGTACTTCCATGAGTGGTTCTTCTTCTTCTTCTATCTTAGGTGATTTCTTTCTCTTCTTTTGTTTACTTTCTGCATCTTTTATGGATAGCTCAAGTTGTTCCATTTGACTTTCCTTTTCTTCTTCAGGGTTTTTGGCTTCTACAAAGTAAAGGTATTCCTCTTCTGTGGAACAGAAGGGTTCCACGATAATGGATTCTAGGTCCTCCTCATCACTCTCGTTCGGTTCTTGGATCACTTCCGTGCATTCTTCTAGGATAAAGTCTTCCTCAACAGGTTCAATCATGAAAATGGAAATATCATACCCGTCTTCATCACAATGAGGGGTCCATTGTTGTTCATTCACTGTTATGTCCATCGTGGCTAAAATTTCTACCCAATCGTGAGGCTCGAATTCCTTGTCTGGAAATACTACAGGTGCGTAAGCTAGGTCTTGAAGGGTTCGTGGATGTTGTTTTGAACCTAAAGTCCTAGCTTCTAACCATTCTTCCTCTTGTTTAGCTACCTTACACATCCATAGATGAGTATCCTTGTGCAACCATGAGGGGTCTGATTCCAATGAGTGTACCGATTCTGTTTCTTCTTGTGTCTTATGGATGATGTTCCATTGTATTGGGGGTACATCTCGATGAGAATAGTCTTTAATATTGACTTTAGTAGTCACTCCCAAATGTTGCAAGTACAAAGAATTAGTTCCCCAATCTTGTACAATTTGCAACTAATGCATGAATGGTCATCCTAAAATCATCTCGTAAGCATGATTTTTCCCAAAATCACAAATGGCAAAAGTGTGCTCAAACTCCACACCACAAGTGGTGAGAGATATGACTTCTCGTAAGCCTAATGGCTTCTCTATATGTCCATCATCCATTTGTAGATTCATCTTGGTAGGTCTTAATGCTGGCTTACCCCAACGTTGCCATAAAGTGGTGGTAGCGATGCTACTCCGGCTCTTGAATCTAAGATGGCTTTGGTGGTGTAGCCCTGATGGGTTATTGGAAGATAAGTGTTACCTTCCTCTCCCTCACTTACATCTCCAATTCTTTCTACGGGTATCTCTGGTACCTTCTTGTGTGAACCTATTTGTGAGGGTGTAGTAGCAAGTTCAGGAAATTGATTTGCTACATGCTTCCACAATTCTGGTTTAACCTTCAACAACTCCTCTAGAGTGAGGTGACATTGTACTTTGGTGTTCTTGATCACTTCCATGTTTCTAAGGATTATTGATTCTTCATTCCTCACTATTATCGTGGGTGCTCTCATGCTAATAGACTTGGCTTCCCAAGGTCCTGTGAACTGAGGTAATTCTTGCAAAGAATTGGATTCAAAACCTGTGTGTTCATTCAGTTGCTCTTCCTCTACATCATCGTAAATAGAGGGAATGTCTTGGGGAAATTGCTCTTGCAAGTCATCTATTTCTTGAATAGGAGGATGGATTCCTTGTTCTTTTCTCCACTTCTCTTCTTGGATTTCTCTTAGAAATTCGTGTGAATACTTATGTATGGAAGACAGGTTGTCTTCACTTTCTGTATTTGGTACTTGAGACAGGGATGGTGCATTCTTTTCCTGTGTCTCTAAGTCATTCGGGTTCCTATGCAGATTCTTTATCTCCTTGCTATCAATCAAGTATTCTATCCTCTCCAGTAGTCCTTGAAAGTGTAATTCAGGTTTTGCCATGTTATTCCAATTAAGATATCGTGAGGCTTCGAGCATAGTTTGTGCTAATTCTACCATCTTCATGCAAAGTTTAGTCCTCTCAATTTCTAAGTATGCTCGAGGGTAATTCTTACTCATTTCAGCTATCTGGGGTCCTTCCTTTAATCTAGCCTAATATGCATGAAACATAATGTCTAGGTTTTCTGGTATGGGTTCCGCTAAAACTGATCCTGGCTTTTGAGCTAGGTTCTCCTGATTAGATCCTTGAGAAGTCAATTCTAGGATTTTGGCTCTGGATTCCTTTAAACTTCCTTCCAACTCGGTTATCTTTTTAGTCCATTTTCTCTTAATTCTTTCTCTTGAATCTTTCCAAGATTTTGTTTTTTTGTTATTGGAATCTCCAACTTTGCTAGTTTCAGCTATTTTCTCAGGATTAAGTTGTTGATTCCATAACAGCGCCTGGGCTCTCGTTATGATGGATAGGCACGTATGTAGGGTTGGATCCATCTGCATTATGTACAATACCTATCATGTTGATCGGTGTCACTTTCGAAGCACTAGCAGGGTTCTTGGGACAATCTTTTATGACATGCTCTTTACCACACTCCGTACAAAAGCCTTGTATGTTATAATATTGTGACTGTCCTGTTATAGGAGGATGTGGAAAGTCCTTTATGAAATGATCTCCTTGGCACCTTAAGCATGGTCCTCTAGGGCCCTGTGCTCTTTGCTGTCTTAATTGGGGCCATGGATTAGGGTTTATATACATCACATTAGCGTAATCGGGCTCCCAACTAGGTTCCAATGGTGGACTATCATACTGATATGTTTCCACATGTTCTGGTGACTCAGTGTAATATGCGGGTGGACTATCTACATGAGTAGAGTCAAAACTATTGGAGGTAGGGTCACTTTCTTTGATCAGGGGTGAAGAAGGCACTAAAGCCCTATTGAGGTTCTCTTTTGCAGCAGCATATTTGACTGAGATGACATTAGCTGGTGGGGATGGCTACTTAGCTAAAACAGGTTGTGGTCTCTGTTGAGCCTGATAAGGATAGTTTTGAGGAGGCCTATAATAATGAGGCTGAGCATTATATTGACCTTGGTACCTACCTGGTTGCGGGTATGCCTGTGAGTAGTTCTGTCGTACTACTTGTTTGTTGTATGGGCAGTCCTGAGCTGTGTGATTCGTGTATCGTCTCTCAATTGTACAGTATTGGCTACTTGGGTTGGCTTGTGTTTGTGTTGCATTGGGACACACATTTGCCATATGATCACCACCTCAGGTGTAACAACGCTTGTTTGTGGTTAACCTAGGCATCTGTTTGCTAGAAACTCCTAGTTTCTGGGCCACTTTTTCTGATAGGTCTTCTATCGAGCTAGAAAGTTTTGAGGATGCTAGAGATGAATAATCTGAGTCCTTATAGACCTTTGAGAGTTCCAACTCGTCTCCAAGGTTGTCTTCAATGTCTATACAAATTCTCACACATTGCTCCAGCGTTCTGGATTCCATCAAATACACATAGGAGCGTAGTTTAGAGCTCAAGAAGCCATCTAAAAACAATGACACTTGCTTGGCCTGTGAGGGTAACTCTTGCATTGGGCATCTCTCCACATATTGTCTAAACCTACGTCCTGCCAATCTAACTGTTTCCTAAGGGGTCTACTTGAAACTATGAATCAATGAAGAAGTATCATGTCTGATTCCACTTTTAGAGAATTCTGTGATGAATGACTCTAACAAGTGATGGATATCTCTAAAATGCCTTTGTTGCAATGGTTGGAACCAATTTAAAGCTGTGTTCTTTAACGTTAGTCCAAATGCATTGTATTGCGTGAACATGTCTTCTACTTGCTCTGCTCATAGCACTTGCTTAGATTCCACATCATGGTCATAGGGATCACCTGTCCCATCAAAGTAATTTTTCATGGACTTAACTAATTGAGTGGGTCTTAATATTCTTGGGTGTTCACGTGGTCTAGGTAGAGGAAAATCATCTCTACCACATGGTATTCTAGGTTCCCTTTGTCTTTCCACTCTATCAGTGTCTATGGTGGTTCTATCTCTCCCTATGGGATGAGTGAAACTTACTTCTAGTCTCTCTTTATTCTTTTCTCTTTGATTGCCATGGGCTAAGGATGTTCCCGGACCTTGATGGCTCGTGTTTACATTTTCTCGAAATGGAGGGAAGACTAAATCACCTCTCCATGTGTAGGTATTTTCTCGTATGGTCTGGTACTACAAATACCCGTTCTGATGTATCATCCAGGTATACAACCTTTCCAGGTGTATTTGGGTCCTTGAATTCGTAAATCATGATGGACCCTACCTCACTAGGTTGTTCCATTCTGTACCTCCAAAATGCTTCTTCACTTTCCTTATTCACAAACAACTCTATGCTTCTGTTATCCTAAGGGATCCACTTTGGGATTCGTACTCTTGTCAGTACAGATTTCCCTCTAGGTGTCCTAGGTTCTTCTCCTACTGGTTCTTTTCCTTGGGATCCCGCTTTCGTCTCTAACTGAATTACTCCAAACTCATTAGTATTATTTGGTTGAGTACTTATGATGTACATTGTTCCTTCCTTGTCTATGTATGCGTCTCTCTCAAATTTCACCACTAGACGTTCCAATCCAATGGGTTGATCCGGATTGTGCATTTGCACCACTTGTCTTTGCAAACCATCCTCATAGATGCGAGCACCTAAGTGGTTGGTTCGGACAAATTCTAATTGAGTTCTATAGGGTCCTTCGGGTCTTTCCAGATATGCTATGTTTAACCCTCCTTCTGATCTTTCTGTGCTAAAAGCCATTTCTGACTCGCTAGTATCTAAACTCAACTCGTAAGGATAACTATTCAATTGCTGTGCCCACGAAAGTGCAGTTGTTCCTACACTTGCTTCTGATGATCTAAGGCTTCATCGGTCTGACTTACCTATATGCTTAACCGATCTAAGGTTCATGAATATACTTCCTGATTCTTCTAATTGTCAATGGTTCTTTGTTCTTTACTGCTTGGTTCTTTTTAAATTCCTTTAAGTTCTTGTTTTGTCTTACTGTAGGCATCAAGAATCGACTTTCTGTTGTACTTTTGAGTTCTCGTTCTCTCAGACTTAGGTTCTTTCCTTGAGGTTTTCGTATCACAGAATTTTACTTTAGTCTTGGACTTGAAAAATTAAGTCTCTTGAACTTGGTACATTCCTATTGTCATAATCCACAATGCTAACGTTTAGCCTAAGCTAAGCTAATAATTGCCTGAAGGGGTTGAGTATTCTTCCAACCTCGAGTCACCTGCTTTGGTCGCCCTGATGCCCAAGAAGTCGCACTTCCCAAGCCCTGCGTTCTTCACTACCTTGCCTTGAGTGTCCTTGATTGCCCTTGCTAGACCTGTAAAAATTCAATATTAGAACAATTCTCAAATGGAAGATCGAGCACTTTGATATATACACTTTTCAGGTCCTTTCTTCCTTTGCCCCAAATTTTTTATTGCCCCCTGGCTTTTCTAGTCCCAACAATGTTAACCTTAAATTATCTTATCTAAAAAACAACCTACCTCGTGGTGTGGTCGCTTATCGAAAATGCCGAACTTGGCAAACCATTGTGATGGTCTGACACAAATGGCAGATTCTGATAGAAAGTTGATTTTTACCTTTTGAAAGCTTTCTTGCTGCTCTGGAGCTCTGTACCTGCAAGAAAACTCAAAAACACACAAGTACATACAAGCACAAAAGCTCTCTCTCTCTCTCTCTTGCATGCACAAATGAGGGGAAATGAGGAGAATGGGTGGATATGGTGAATTTTTTGAATTTTTTGGAGTGGAGGAAGATGATGCGATGGTGAAGAAGGAGTGTAGAGGAGATGCAAAACACAAAAAACTTATTAAAAACAGCAACAAAAACTGAAATTTTCACCTTCCAATGCCACTTCTTGCTATACTCTTACCATCACACATTCGTCCTAGACTCGATCCCCGGCAATGGTGCCAAATTTGGTGTTGCTCTAGCACAATGGTGAGAACCACGTTAAGACGCTCCACCTCCTTAATGTCAATCCGTGAAAGAGATAGGAGTGATATGAAGATTGTGAATGTGAAATGTAGTGAGAGTGAAGGTGAGAAGCATAGAGATGCACACACACATACACACACACAATGAAGCGACAAGAAAGACACAATGGAAGGTAGGAAAATAGACTCTATTACTCAAGATCTCAATTACAAGCTCAAAATAGCTCTAAGCTAACACTAACCAACACTAACCAACCTAAAAAATGAGCTCTATAGCTCTTTTTATAGATTCTACACTAGTTTCGACCGGTTTCACATCTAGTGATCGGCATAGTTAAAAAATAGGTTCTAGGTGCTATTTGAAAGGGTAAACGATGTCTAAAAATAACCAAAATTGGTAGGCTTGTTCTACCTAAGCTCCTCAAGCTCGAGGAATCCTCGGCTTGCACAAAATGGAGCTACTAATTACAAAAGGGGTTTTTCTATGTTACAAATGGTACAAGAGTGATGAAAATCACTATTGAGAGTTTTTGAAAAGTAATATAAAAGATATTTCTTTGAAAAATAATCCGACTGGCTCCCAACTACTTCATTGTGCTCTGTCTTTACATGATTCCTTGATGTATGTGCCTCTGGCTACTGCCAACAAGTGTCAACACATCAGCATCATCACAAATAACATTAGCTTTCTCTATCTTCATACTCAAAGAAGATGATGGAGGTAACTATTTAACATGCCCATCAACATTTTGTCCTTTACCTTTAGCATTATTCAATGCATAGAAATGTTTCTTCATGTGTCCCTTCTTATGAGAATAATGGCACTTGATGTGTCCTTTCCTTGTTCTTGCTCCTTCCACATTGTTGATTCTTTCCTTGGTCACAATCATGAACATTATATGCATCTCCACTGTGAGTGCCAACCATAAACTTTCTATAGATCTCCTCACTCAAGAGTGCTCCACATATATCATCATAGAACAGTTTAGCACTAGGTGCACTATTGCTAATAGCTTTGCAAAACATATCCCATGATGATGGCAAAGTGCGTAGCAACAAGAATGCTTTCATTTCATTATCCATCCCCATTTTTGGAGTGTGTAACTGAGAGAATCTGTCATTAAACTCATTAAGATGAGAAACAACACTATATGTGTTCTTCATGTGAAGTTCATATAACTTTCTCATCAAGTACACTTTATTTGATGCCATTTCTTTTTCATATGTATTGCATAACTTCTTGCAAAGGTTGTCTGCACTTCCACAGTCAAATACTATAAAGCAAACATTATCTGCTAGGTGCAATCAAATGGTAGATGTATCCATTTCATCCAACTCATCTGAATCATCTTCATCCATGTTAGCAGGCTTCTTTGAGATTCCATTTACTGGCTTCCATTGCCTCCTTTGAATAAGCACATCTTTAATATGATTCTTCCATAGTGAAAAGTTTTTGCCATGAAAATTTCAGATCTCAAAATGGACTTTGCCTTGCAAGCTATAGATCCTCCTAGGAACATTGGCACTAAACCGTGATCCATTAGACGTGCCTAAGATCTCTGATGCAATGATGATAGAGAACTAACTAGAATGATGATGGAGCTAGAAAATTCAAACACCACTAAGACTAAAAAAAGGATGACCAAGTGTCAAATTCTAGAAAAAATTCAACAAAATCTCCCTAGAAAAATGGATCAATGAACAAAATGACCAACCAAAAGGATTATGTGAGAATATATGTGTTCACACCAATAAGTGTATCAAGAAGTAAATTGACCAATGTATAGTTGATAAAACAAAAAATTGGAAAAAGTTTGCCAGAGTCTACTCTGCAAAATCAGGATATAACCAATGTCAAAAGCTCAAAAGTTTTCACATGTAAACCTACATAATGAATTATTATCTCCACTGCATATAGTCAATTAAATTGAAGAAGCCAACTAGGCTTATCGAGCACCTACGAATTGCATCATCAAAGAGATCCTGACATCTAGGTGTCTCCTAGTTAAGAAAACCTCACCATGACCCTTTTTATCAATGTCAAAGGCTTTATGCAAAAATGTAACCACTATATCAATGACCACATGGATGTACATAAGCAGCATCCATAAGAGCATATGTAGTGTGTATAAGCTCAATATATGCAGTAAAAGGGAGCTAAAAGGTTGAATTCATAGCCAAACACTAGCCAACAACACCCCTAAGTGTCTCTCAACTCTGTACTTTAGGCTCAAAAACCTGCATAAACTTGTAGTGGTTGCTCCCACCACAAATGAAAACCTTGCAGACAACATATGAATTTACTACTGATGCTGAAAACACAACCCCAAAGCTGAATATTTTTTGTTGGATAAGTAAAAAGAACCCTCTTCTTGATGCTATTGAATTTATGCAAAGAGAACTATGGATGAAAGTACTCCAAAAATGGCTCCAAGGACCATCCCAAAAATGCTTCAAAATAGGCTTTGAAAGCAAATAAAGAAGCTTTGAGGGCCCAAAACATGTTCAAGGTAATGTGAGCCTTAGTCTTTTCCCCTTTTCAAACACCACAAGAGTGTAGCTTAGTGGCAAGAGATTGTCGGTTAAGCAAGCTTTGGGGGAAACAATACTAGGATGGGTGACCTCTTAGGAAATATTGGGAACCTCTATCTTCCTTGATCATTGAGGTCCTCCCATGCACACTCTATCTCCAGTCTTGATCTATCTCTTTCCATGAGGTTTACAAAGCTTACTTTCGACCTTTCTCTATCTCTTTCTTTGTGGCTACCATGAATCTGAGATGAGCTAGATCCATCTTGACCATTAGAAATGTAGGATTTTAATGGTAGAATAATTTATTCATCCTTCCAAGTGTATGCATGCCTACCATGATCCATTACCAAGAACATTCTTTCTCACATGTTGTCTAAGTAAACAACCTTCCCAGGAGCCTTGGGTCTTTAAACTCATATATAGTGAATCCTCCTACCTTGCTAGGTTGATCTGGTTTAAATCTCCAAAAGGCTTCATCTGTGTCTTTATTCATGAAGAGCTCAATGCTTTTGTTATCTTGGGAAATCCATTTTTAGTCTGGACAAGATCCACTTGACATGACGTGTTCTAGGTTCTTTTGCAATGTTATCCTAGTTTAGGTCTCCTATCTTAGATTGGAAGACAATGATTTTGAACTCATCTATCCTATTTGGTGAGCTAGCAAGCACATCCATGGTGTTGGCAACAACTAGAGGCATAGAAGACGCGGAAGCATGTAAAGACAGAGCAGGGAGCCAGTCGAATCAATTTTTTAAAGATTTATGTTTTATACATATTCTTCAAAACCTCCAACAGTGATTTTCATCACTATTGTAACATATGTAACATAGAAAAACCCTTTTTGTAATTTATAGCTCCATTTTGTGCAAGCCGAGGAGTCCTCGAGCTTGAGGAGCTTAGGTAGAATGAGCGTACCAATTTTGGTTATTTTTAGACACCGTTTACCCTTTCAAATAGCATCTAGGACCTATTTTTTAACTATGCCGGTCACTAGATGTGAAACCGGTCAAAACTAGTCTAGAAACTATAAAAAGAGCTAGAAAGCTCATTTTTGAGGTTATCTTGTTGGAGTAGAGAAGAGCTTAGAGCTATTTTGAGCTTGTAAGAGTGTTCTTGAGTAATAGAGTTGATTTCTCACCTTCCATTGTGTCTTGCTTGTCTCTTCGTTGTGTGTGTGCATCTCTATGCTTCTCACCTTCACTCTCACTTCATCTCACATTCAAGATCTTCATATCACTCCTATCTCTTCCGTGGATTGACATTAAGGAGGTGAGGCTTCTTAACGTGGTTCTCACCATTGTGCTAGAGCAACACCAAATTTGGCGCCGTTGCTGGGGATCGAGTCTAGGACGAATGTGTGATGGTAAGAGTATAGCAAGAAGTGGCATTGGAAGGTAAAAATTTCAGTTTTTGTTGTTGTTTTTACTTAGTTTTTTGTGTTTTTCACCTCCCCCACACTCCATCTTCATCACCACATCATCATCTCCAACTCCAAAAAAATCAGAAAAATCACCATATCCACCCATTCTCCTCATTTCCCCTCATTTGTGCATGCACGAGAGAGAGAGAGCTTTTGTGCTTGTGTGTACTTGTGTGTTTTTGAGTTTTCTTGCAGGTACAAAGCTCCAGTGCATCAGGAAAGCTTGGAAAAGGTAAAATTTCACTTTCTGTCAGAGATCTGCCAAGTGTGTCAGACCATCGCGATGGTCTGCCAACTTCGGTATTTTTGGTAAGCGAGTTCACCATGAGGTAGGTGACACACGCGCATACACGGATCCACAAACGCATTTCAAAAATTCATACTTTGGTGGACCATCGCGATTGGCTCAGACCATCTCGATTGTGTCACACCATCGCGATAGGCTCACGCCATCGCGACGGCTCGGCCGGACCATCGCGACGGTCTCACGCCATCGCGACGGTCTCACGCCATCGCGACGGTTCACTTGAACCATCGCGACGGTCTCACGCCATCGCGACGGTTCACTTGAACCATCGCGACGGTCCTTGACCATCGCAACGATCCCGTCAACCCCACGCCATCGCGATTGGCCCATGCCATCGCGCCAACGCTGCCACGTGGCAAGGTAGACCATCGCGACGATACCCTCAAACCATCGCGACACCTCGAAAATTGAACCATCGCGATTGGCCCACGCCATCGCGCCTGGACCATCGTGATTGGTTCATGCCATCACATCTGTGACCATCGCGACGGTTCACTTTGGACCATCGTGATGGTTCACATTGACCGTTGACTGACACCATTGTGATTGTTCGCCGATCGAGCCATCGCGATCGTTCATTCCAGGCCATCACGATCATTCATTTTTGGACCATCGCGACCGTGCATTTCAGACCATCGTGATTGTTCACACTCACGTCATCGCGATGGTTCACCTGGACCATCGCGACGGTCCCAGACCATCGCGATTATCTCAGACCATCGCGATTGCTCACCCCAAACGCCAATTTTAGGGTTTGATTTTTTGGGCAATTTTGGTGCTATTTTTTGAAAATTTTTGGATCATTGCACTCATAAGAGACCCCTTAGCTGATATTTGAAGAAAAACCTGTTTGTGAGTTTTTACCCCCAAGAGCCTGAATGCTCATATCTTTTTCATCCGAAGTCCATTTTTTGAGCTTTATAGCTCGTTAGATAGTTGAGGATATTTTTGAGGTTGACATAGTTGGGACTAGAAAGCCAGGGGGCATTGAAATTTTGGGCAAAAGGTTAAGGGACTTAAAAGGTGTATATATTCAGGTGCTTGATCATCCATTGTGAATTGGTCTAAACATTGAATTTTGGCAGGTCTAGAAAGGTCAAGCAAGGGCAATCAAGGCAAGGTAGTGAAGAACGTAGGGCTTGGGAAGCACGACTTTTGGGGCATCAGGGCAACCAAAGCAACTGACTTGAGGTTGGAAGATTACTCAACCCCCTCAGTCAATTCTTAGCTTAGGCTAAACGGTAGCTTTGTGGAATAACTAAGATAGGAACGATCAAGTTCAAGACATTAATTTATCAAGTCTAAGACTAAAGACAAAGGTGTGTGATACGAGAACCTAAAGGGAAAGAACCTAAGTCTGACGGAACGAGAACTCAAAAGTACCACGAAAAGTCAATTCCTGAGGCTTACAAAAAGATAAGACAAGAACTTAAGGCATATAAAAAGAATCAAGAAAGTAAGAACAAAGAACCATTGACGATCTGAGCGTGTACTGAGTGTGCAAGGAAGTAAATTCATGAACCTTAGATCGGGCAAACATATAGGTAAGTCTGATTGACGAAGCCTTAGATCATCAAAAGCAAGTGTAGGCACTACTGCACGATCGTGGGCTCAGCAATTGAATAGTAATTACCCCTACGAGAGCTCAGATACGAGTGAATCGGAAATGGCATTTAGCACGGAAAGACCAGAAGGAGGGTCAAATATAGCTTATTTAGAAAGACTAGAAGGACCCTATATGACTCAATTAGAATTTCTCCGAACCAACCGCTTAGGTGCTCGCATCTATGAGGATGGTTTGCGAAGACAAGTGGTGCAAATGCACAACCCGGACCAACCCATTGGATTGGAACGTCCAGTGGTGAAATTCGAAAGAGACGTGTACATAGACAAAGAAGGAACGATGTACATCATAAGTACTCAGCCAAACAATACGAATGAGTTTGGCGTAATTCAGTTAGAGATGGAAGCTAAATCCCAAGGAAAAGAACCAGTAGGAGAAGAACCTAGAACACCTAGAGGGAAATTTGTACTGACACGAGTACTAGTTCCACAATGGACCCCTTAGGATAACAGAAGCATAGAGCTGTTTGTAAATAAAGAAACTGACAAAGCATTTTAGAGGTACAGAACGGAACAACCTAGTGAGGTAGGCACCATCATAATCTACGAGTTCAAGGACCCGGATACACCTGGAAAGGTTGTATACCTGGATGAAACTTCAGAAAGAGTCTTTGTAGTACAGAACATGCTAGAAATACATACACATGGAGAGGTGAGTTGGTATTCCCTCCATCTATAACAAACGTAAACGCGAACCAACAAGGGGCAGGAACATCCTCAGCCCAATAGGGAGAGATAGAACCATAATAGACACAGATAGAGTGGAAAGACAGAGAATGCCAGGTGGTAGAGATGATTTTCCTCTACCGAGACCACGTGAACACGCAAGAATATTAAGACCCACTCACTTAGTAAAATCCATGAAAAATTATTTTGATGGGACAGGAGATCCCTACGACCATGTTGCAGAATTCAAGCAAGTTCTAAGAGCAGAGAAAGTCGAAGAAATGTTCATGCAATATAATGCTTTTAGACTAACGTTAAAGAATACTGCTTTAACTTGGTTCCAACCATTGCAACAAAGGCAATTTAGAGACATCCATCACTTTTTAGAGTCGTTCATCACTGAATTCTCTAAAAGTGGGATTAGACATGAAACGTCTTCGTTGATTCATAGCTTCAAACAGACCCCTCAAGAAACAGTTAGACTGGTAGGACGTAGGTTTAGACAATATGTTGAAAGATGCCCAATGCAAGAGTTACCCTCACAAGCCAAGCAAGTGTCGTTGTTTCTAGACGGCCTGTTGAGCTCTAAACTACGCTCCTATGTATACTTGAAGGAACCCGGAACGCTAGAGCAATGTGTAAGAATTTGCATAGACATTGAGGACAACTTAGGAGATGAGTTGGAACTCTCAAAGGTCTATAAGGACTCAGATTGTTCATCTCTAGCATCCACAAAATTGTCTAGCTCTATAGAGGACCTAGCACAAAAAGTGGCCCAGAAACTAGGAGTTTCTAGTAAACATATGCCTAGGGTAACAACAAACAAGCGTTGTTACACCTGTGGTGGTGATCATATGGCAAACGTGTGCCCCAATGCAACACAACCGCAAGCCAACCCTAGTGGCCAATACTGTACAATTGAGAGAAGATACACAAATCACACAACTCAGGACTGCCCATACAACAAACAAGCAGTAAGACAAAACTACCCGCAAGCATACCCCCAGCCAGGTAGGTATCAAGGCCAATACAATGCTCAACCTTATTACTATAGGCCTCCACAGAACTACCCGTATCAGGCTCAACACAGACCTCAACCTGTTTTAGCTCAGCAGCCACCCCCACCAGCGAATGTCATCTCAGTCAAATACGCTGCTGCAGAAGAGAACCTTAATAGGGCTTTAGTTCCTGTTTCACCCTTAATTACTGACAGCGATCCAAACTCAAACAGTTTTGACTCTACACATGTAGATAGTCCACCCACTTATTACACAGAGTCACCAGAACACATGGAGACATATCATTATGATAGTCCACCAGTGGAACCTAGTTGGGAGCCCAATTATGCTAACGTGATGTACACAAACCCGAATCCACGGCCCCAATTGAGACAACAGAGACCACAGGGCCCTAGAGGACCATGCTTTAGGTGCCAAGGAGATCACTTCATAAAGGATTGTCCACATCCTCCAATAGCAGGACAATCTCAATATTATAACATACAAGGCTTTTGTGCCGATTGTGGCAAAGAGCACATAATAAAAGATTGTCCTAAGAACCGTGCTAATGTGTCAAATGTGACATCGATCAACGTGATAGGTATTGTGCACAACGCAGATGGATCCAACCCTACATATGTGCCTATCCAAGCTATAACAAGAGCCCAGGCGCTCTTACAGAACCAACAGCTTAATGCTGAGAAAATAGCTGAAACTAGTGAAGTTGGAGAATCTAGCAATAAAAAGGTGAAATCTTGGAAAGATTCCAGAGAAAGAATCAAGAGAAAATGGAGTAAAAAAATAACAGAAATGGAAGGAAGTCTCAAGGAATCTAGAGCTAAAATCCTAGAGTTGACTTCACAAGAATTGAATCAAGAAAACCTAGCTCAGAAATCAGGTTCAGTTCTAGCAGAACCCATACCGGAAAACCTAGACATGATGTTTCACACATATCAAGCAAGATTAAAAGAAGGACCTGAAATAGCTGAAATGAGTAAAAACTACCCTTGAGCTGATCTAAAAATCGAGAGAACTAAACTTTGCATGAAGATGGTAGAATTAGCACAAGTAATGTTTGAAGCCTCTAGATATCTAAATTGGAATAACATGGCAAAACCTGAATTACACTTTCAAGGATTAATGGAGAGGCTAGAATACTTGATAGATAGCAAAGAGAAAAAGGATCAGCATAGGAACCCTATTGCCTTAGAGACACAAGAAAAGAATGCACCATCCCTGTCTCAAGTACCCAATACAGAAAGTCAAGACAACCTATCTTCCATACATAGATACTCACACAAATTTTTTGAGAGAAATCCAAGAAGAGAAATGGAGGAAAGAACAAGGAACCCATCCTCCTATTCAAGAAATAGACGACTTGCAGGAACAATTTCCCCAAGACATTCCCTCTATTTACGATGATGTAGAGGAAGAACAACTGAGTGAACACACAGGTTTTGAATCTAATTCTTTACAAGAATTACCTCAGTTCACAGGATCTTGGGAAGCTAAGTCTATTAGCATGAGAGCACCCACGATAATAGTGAGGAATGAAGAATCAGTGATCCCTAGAAACACGAAAGTGATAAAGAACACCAAATTTCAATGTAATCTCACTCTTGAGGAATTGTTGAAGGTAAAACCAGAACTGTGGAAGCACGTAGCAAATCAAGTCCCTGAGCTTGCTACTACTTCCTCTCAGATAGAAACACACAAGAAGATACCAGAAGTACCTGTAGAAAAGATCGGAGATGTAAGTGAAGGAGAGGAAGGTAACACTTATCTTCCAATAAACCATCAGGGCTACACCACGAAAGCCATCTTAGATTCAGGAGCCGGAGTAGCCATAGCTACCACTGCGTTATGGATAGACCCCTCATGGTTGCACGAGGATACTCATTTATGGATGTGTAAGGTAGCCAAACAAGAGGAAGAACGGTTGGAAGCCAGGACCTTAGGTGCAGAACAACACCCAAGAACCCTTCAAGACCCAGCTTACGCACTTGTAGTGTTTCCAGATGAAGAATTCGAACCCCATGGTTGGGCAGAAATCTTAGCAACCATGGATGTAGCCATCAATGAAGAACAATGGACACCCCACTATCACGAGGATGGCTATGACATCTCAGTTTTCACGATAGAGCCAATCATGTGTGATTCAATTTTAGAAGAATGCAAACCTAGCACTGATGAATTTGAGGATGCAAGCGATTTTGATTTAGAGTCAATTATTATGGACCCACCCTTTGCATTAGAGGAAGAATATTTCTATTTTGTAGAAGCTTACCCTCCGAGACACGAAGAAATTATGAATGAGGTGAGGTTAGCCACTCAAGTGACCATGAAGAGTGAAGGTAAGAAAAGAAAGAAGAAACAAACCATGTTAGAAAAAGAAGAATCCTTGTTTGAGGTTCCCGAGAACTTCAAAAAGTATGAAATAGAAGATAGACGAATAATGGTACGAATGCCTAACAGAAAAGCTGAAGTGGGAGAAGTATATGATAACCGAGAGAAAACCAAAAAAATAATAGTTGCCATAGAAGGAGAAGAAGAAAAATGTACATACATTGGGCATGATTTGACAAATGAATAAGAAGAACAATTAGTGGCCCTATTGTGCGAATATAGAGACGTGTTCGCTTGGAGCTACAAAGATTTGAAAGGAGTAGATCCAGATATATGTTCTCATAGAATTCCTATGACTCCAGATGCAAAACCCACGAAACAAAAACCATACACGTACAATGATAATTACGCTGCAAAGATTAAAGAGGAAATAGATAGTTTGATAGAAGCCGAATTCATTTATGAGATTGAGCATACCGAATGGGTATCCCCCATTGTGGTTGTGCCCAAGAAGAATGGAAAATTGCGTGTGTGTATTAACCTTAAAAAAGTTAATGCCACCACGATTAGAGACAGTTATCCTCTTCCTATCATGGAACATTTATTGGAAAGAGTTGCGGGCAAGGAAGTTTATAGCTTTCTTGATGGATTTTTAGGCTATAATCAAGTAGCCATTGCTCCAGAAGATCAACACAAGACGGCTTTTTCCACAGAATGGGGAATATTTGCATTTCGTGTAATGCCTTTTGGCTTAACAAATGCACCCGCTACTTTCCAGCGACTCATGTGTCATGTGTTTAAGGAATTCTTACGCAAGAATTTGGAAGTCTATGTCGATGACTTATGTGCTCATTCGAATATAAGACGTACTCATATCCATGAGTTAAGACAAATATTTGACAAGTGTCGAGAATATTAGGTTTGTTTGAACCTAGAAAAGTGCGTTTTCATGCTCAGACAAGGCAAAATTCTAGGACACATTGTGTCAAAGAATGGAATCTCTACTGATGAAGAAAAAGTGAAGGTGATTAGATCTACCTAGACCAACTAACGTAAAAGAGGTACAAGCATTTATGGGACATTGTGGTTATTATAGAAGATTCATACACATGTATGCAATCATAGCCAAGCCTCTGTACTCTCTTTTGACCAATTTTGAATGGACAGATGAGTGTGAGAATTCATTCAATGAACTTAAACGACATCTGTGCTCAACACCTATATTGACAACCCCGGATTGGAGTAAGCCATTCCATGTACATGTGGATGCATCCAACTATGCCATAGGATGTGTGTTAGCACAACCCACGAATGAAGGTAATGTAGACCTCCCCATATGTTACACAAGTAGACAATTGAATGTAGCAGAAAGAAATTACACCACTACGGAACGAGAAGGATTAGGACTGATCTACGCAGTAAATAAATTCAGGCATTATTTGTTGGCAAACAGTTCAAATTCTTTACACATCATCAAGCATTACTGTACTTAGTCAACAAGCCATGTAACAGGGGACGATTAATACGTTGGTTTCTATTACTCATGGAGTATGACTTTGAAGTCGTAGTTAAGAAAGGAAAGACACATCTCAGAGTTGACCACCTTTCAAGATTAACCTCAGGAGAAGCTCCTCAAGGGATAGCGGATGAATTACCAGATGCATATTTGTTTAACCTTGAGATAACACCAGAATGGGCTAAGCCTATAGTCCCTATTCTCACATATGGACCCAAGAATCCTAGGATAAAGATCCAGGAAGGAGAGATTACCAAGTCACAGTGATATCAAATAATAGCAGGAAGTATATATAAACAGGATAATCAAAAGATTCTTGCCTATTGTGTAGATGAATCAAAACATGCGAATTGGTTGCAATTAGCACACATAGGTGCATTAACGCAACATCATTCGAAACATCGTACATTGCAGACTCTACATAGACTAGGAGTATATTGGCCTACGATGGAAGCAGATGTCTACAAATTGTGTAAAGAATGCCCTGATTGTTGTGAAAGACCACCAGTAGAACATGCTACATTATATCACGTGTCTCTCACACCAGAATGGAGTGAACCTGTAGTGACATACTTGAGGACGAAAACATTCCCTCAAGGAATGACTTTAGCACGACAACGCAGTCTAGAGCAAGAATCTCAAGACTATTCACTTATTGGCGATAACCTATACAAACGAGGCGATTATCTGAGCATACTAGAGACTGCACACCAAGGTGTTGCAGGAGGTCATTTTGGACCAGATAGGATAATCAAAGCCATCCTCTTTGCAGGATTATGGTGGCCCACTCTTCACATGGATGCTCATACCTATGTAAAGAGATGTGATGTGTGCCAAAGAACTCAGTTTTCTACTCGCAGAGATGAAATGCCATTGAAACCCATGATGGGTGGACATGCATTTTCTAAGTGGGGTATAGACTTTGTAGGACCCATTAATCCCCTTGCAAAAGGTACACATGATGAATACATTATTGTTGCGACAGATTATCTTACCAAATGGGTAGAGGAAAAAGCCACAAAAAACAATGATGCACACACGACTGCAAAATTCTTATTTGAAAATGTCTTTACAAGATATGGATTGCCCATAGAGTTAGTGAGCGATCAAGGAACTCACTTCCTAAACCAAGTCATTGAATATTTGTTACAGGATTTTATGGTGATTCACAAGAAATCCGCACCATATCATCCTCAGGCCAATGGTCAGGCTGAAAGCACTAACAAGATCCTTTGTAATGTACTGACGAAACTCGTGAACAACAAACGTTCAGATTGGGACAAACAGTTACACCACGCTGTTTGGGCATATCGAGTGGCCTACAAGACCGTACTCAATGAAACTCCCTTTCATATGGTTTTTGGTCAGAATGCTGTCCTTCCTTTGGACTTCTTGATACCGACCCTTAAGGTTGCACAAGAACATCAGTGGACCGGCCATGAATTATCAGCAAGAATCATGGACTTGGAACGATTAGGAGAAACCAGACTGAAAGCAACAGCAGGAATATACACAGCAAAGAAGAGATAGAAAGCATATTTTGATGCGCATGTAAAAGATAAAGGCTTGAAAGAAGGAGATTTAGTTCTAGTATATACGCTAAAATAGCACGCACGGAAGTTAGAAAA
The DNA here is from genome assembly GCA_020310875.1 of Ceratopteris richardii. NCBI lineage: Eukaryota > Viridiplantae > Streptophyta > Polypodiopsida > Polypodiales > Pteridaceae > Ceratopteris > Ceratopteris richardii. The sequence continues at coordinate 27,145,070 of CM035418.1, read as the reverse complement.
GTGAGGTTATGGACCTATGATCATTAACAGACTCTCGACAAGTGGAGCAGTACAATCTTACTGAGGATATGCTTAGATGACTCACGTTGGCAAAGACAAGGACTAGGGAGAGAACATTATAACCATCTGGAAACATCACCCAGATATCCCATGGCCATGTGTCAAGTAAAGTCAACCACTCATCCTAGCATAGTGGACAGGAGACCATTCATTACAGTCACGCTAGAGCACGGCAATCCTTGCCAAGAGCTCAGGGCTTTAATTGACTCAGGTGCTACGACTAGTGCAATTAGATGGTCCCACTATAAGGATTCAGGAATAGAAATGCGGCCAATTGAGGCAAACCTCATAGGGCTAGGAGGCATGGAAACCCCTTGCATGGGTGAGGTGGATCTTCCTATCCTCATAGACGAAGTGACCTTGGCAGTAAAGTTACTAGTGTGCCATGATGAGGACCCGATAGAATCCCTAATCCTTGGCCAAGATTGGCTATACAATCACTCAGTGGACCTAAATCTTAGACAAGGCTCCTTGCAGATTGGAACCTTAGATCAGAAGCAACTGATACCGCTTAACTTCCCTAATGGCATTCCGACTGAGGTTTGTAACCCTAGACCCTATGAAATGCATGCGACAGAAGACCGAAAGATCTTTGGTCAGATCAGTCATGTTACGTCTACACCAACCCACTCGGGCTTGGCAATGGACAATTGTCAATCAAAAGGACGTCAGGAGATTTTCCCTTGGGCTTCTTGCAAATTAGAAGGGTCAACCACCCAACCGCTTGGTCAAATGGACACTATCAGCGGACAGATGGGGACGATCAGCGGTCAGGTGGACTTCATCAACGTCCACATGGGCAAAACACCCTGCGGTGCCCATCCTTCCACACTTACTGTGGACTGGCCTAGATTAAAAGTACAAAATGGAGCACTTCCTAATGGGCAAGTTTCGCAAGTGTTGGACCTCCCTTCTTTTCCAAAGCAAAGTTTCCATCCGACCTCTCAACCTCAACCACAAAGGATTCAACCACGATGAAGGAACCCAGACCGAAGACAACATCAAACGACACAAAGAAAGCAACAGTATCAGTATCACAAAGCAAGCGGCACAAGACAAATATGGATGCCAAAAGGACAGAAACCATCGACAGTTCTCAATGATGTAGACAAGGATAAGAAGAAGTCAAGGCAGAAGGAGAGTCAATATCCAACATCTTTTCGACCTTCTTCTACGAGTACGAATATTCGACAGATTTGGATCGCCAAGAAGTACCTTAGGAATCGACCCACACCCACGCAGATTTGGGTACCCAAACACTGTATTATAGCTCAACCCTCAAGCCATGTAATATATACCCCTCAGAAATCTCTTTACCCCTCAACCCCACCACATCCAATCTCAACCCTTGTCCCTCAGAAGAAACATATCACCCACTCAGAAACTCTTAGGAAGTGGAATCCGAAACGTATCCATAAGTCTTCTCCTAACCCATTGTCTAACATAACTCCCACCCCGACTAATCTACAACCTTGTAATAACTCATTCATGACTGAACCTTGTATAAATCCACACACTATAACCCAACATCACCTGTAATAACACCTCATCAAGAAATGTATGCATCATCTGAAGCATGTAGGTGTCTAAAGACCTGCATTAGTTTGCAAGAAATCATTCCATAAACCACATCACGACACTCGGCTACATGGGTTACACATCGGTTATGGAAAGGAATTGCGGTCTCACTTTAATGGGATCATAATTAATTTCCATAATAATGTGTTAATCTTTTGTAGCAGGTCCACTACGCACTCGCATCATACATCATGCAGGCAGAAGGGTGATCAGAAGTTGGACCTAGTGTACCCAGGGCTACTATTGGTAATTACTTGTTGAGCCCCATCCGACGGCTCAACCGTCAGAATTTCAAGGTTTCCCAGGACCCATGCCTATTGACGATCCTCCTAGAGGGTATACTGAGAAGATTCATTGCAATTCTCACTGGTTTCAAGGGCTAGCAGGACCATTGGCGGATGCCGATTTTATCTTTGAGGCCAATTTGACGTTTGATGACCTTACCTAGGGCAAATATGAGTTCTTCTCCAGAGAGTTCGAAGGACTACAGAACACAGAAGACCTAACGCATGTTTGGGCAAGAGCAGGGTTTACAGAGTATTTGAGCGACCCTTTGCCTAAACCTGACTTCTACAGATGTTACTATTTAGTCACAACATTGACAGCTTCTGAGAACAAGGATCTGCTCGGCACTTTTATTTTGCCATCCTTAGTGAACGATCCACCATATAAAAGATTTTATCTTTCTAAAGATTTGATTCGAGCTGCAATCAAGATCCATGGAACGCATACTCCCACAGAACGCGAAAGGCTAATCCCAGAGCCAATGAAACGTGGTGATGTTACTAAGTGGGAGGATATTTCTGCTATAACACCCGAGCTCTCTAAACCACTCAGGATATGCATGCAGCATTTTGCTTTCCCCGCTCAGGACAGATTCACAATGCCTCATAAGTGCATATGGTTTGGTTTGTATTTAGCATGTACTGGACCCAGACAGTTGATCTAGCAAGCTGGATAATTGATCAGCTCTACTTAGCCCAACATAGATGGGAAAGAAAGAAGGTCATCAATGGATGCTGCGCGCTGACTAGAATTGTATATATGTGCTTAGCATATGACTTGCCGATCAAACGTGCATTGACAAGCAAGGAGCTGAAAGCATTCAAGGGAACAACAAAGAAAGCTAGGAAGGCCAGCAAAGGAAGAGTAGGAAAGCGAATGAGAGGGACTATCCCCTACCTTCAGGTGCCAGAATCACCCTCACCACAACCCTCTCCAGAGCAGTCTCCGACAGAAGCCACTCCAATGGTACAACCTATTCGCATACGATTATCAAGACCAGTTGTAATGGAAGGCACTACGAGTGCAGTTACCTCACAGGCAACATCACTTCAGGAACCTACCACCACTGAAGCAGAAGTTCCCACCACTATTGGTGCGGAAGCTTTTTCTTTTCCGATACCCAACCTGGAAACAGAGCCACTGGATACAACGTTTGATTTCGAAATGGAAGATGCTTTCTCCAATGAATTTCAGATTTGAGAAGGCCAGATTTTCTCTCAGGAATATGAGCGGCCCAGCTACCCTACCACACCGCGAGATCAACCACATGGACAAGTAGTGTCTAGTTCCGAGGAAGAAAGAACAGAAACCGATGAAGATGAAGGCAATGACGAAGCCAGCCAGGGCTCTCATGAATCCCAAGAACATGTGCAGACAGATGAACAAGGACAGCACACCAACACCCAGGGTGACACCAGTACGCATGAAGAAGAGACCTTTGAAGCAGCAGCTTATACGCTAGCCATCAAGAAGCTATATCGCACCATGGAGAAAGTTTGGGCGCGTAAGAAATTGACTGAGGAAGAGAGTCAAGCACTTATAGAACAAGAACTTGTCTCAGGCGGTTTCAAAGAAGTATACATCAGAGGCTCCAGAGAACTTGTCAAATCAGTGGGATCCACCGAAGCCTTACGATATTTTCAGAGGAAACCGTTGCCGCAGTATGACCCTCGCAGAGTCCGTTTACTAACCAAACCTGGGGAATACATTCGGGTACCCACCGGCGGTCAATCTTCAGAACAGGCACGAGAAGCACGTCTCGTACCTGAAAGCTCATTGGCAGAAGACACCATTATCATCGACTCCCCACCCCATACTACTGTTGTACATACCACCACAGTTGTCGCAGTACTTACCACCCCAACCGCTCCTCCTTCACCTCCCATCCATCCAGTCTCCCCCATACACCCTCCTTTTCCCAGAACAACATCCTCCTTCTCCGGCGGAGTAGCAGAAGTCGTCCTTACTCCCATTCATCCCACAATTCCTGCACCCACTCAACCTAGTCTACCCCCTAGCACATCCACCTTTCTATCCAATCCAATTTTCCCTCCATCTTTCCCGTCCTTCCCCACACCTCCAAGACCTCTTTTCCCATTCCCACCTCCATTAACCTTCTCCCCAGTCTCACCCCCTCGACCCACCGTAACTCCTCTTTCCCCTTTCCACCAAGCCGTCCAAGACAACCCCTCTGTAAATTACTCTTCAACCTTTGTAAATCCTGTATTTACACCCAAACACTTACCCATGATCACACCACTATTCACAGTCACTGCACTCGACACCACATCCAGCGATATGGATATATCACCACCCACTGCACCTCCACTCACTTCATTTGTGGCACCACAATATTTAAGCACACCATAATTTTCCACAATCACCACAGCATCCACCTTCCCACCCCCATTCCCCATTCCCTTTGCATCTACACCTACTGCATCTTCGCTTAGCACATCGTTAATATTATCACCCACTGTAGATACTGCATTCCAACAGATGTTCACATGCATGACTCAAGTAAGAGATGAGTTCACATCTCTTGGAAATAATTATCAGATGCTGCAGCGGACAACCAACGACTTACAGTCGCAGCTTAATTCATTGTCGATCGAGAATGCCTCATTGAATACTCGCTACCAAGAACTACGAGAGGCATATCATAAACTAGAACTAGAAAGTGAAGAGAAAACCAAAGAAGCCACTACTGATCTTGATAATTTGTTAAGGGCCCAGACAATTCGCAATGTGACGCTTACACGGAACATGGGCTTACTCAAACGACACTTGGCAGCAGCAAAAGAAGAAAACCAGCGCTTACAAGAGCAGAACAGAGAAAATTTAGAAGCTGCCCTTGATCAACCTGACCAACCATTAAGCCCTAGTCGCTTTAAAGCCGTGCCCTCAGAATCAATGAAAATGTTGTTAGAAGATCATGTTAGATTGCTGGATGACTACGACAATATGAACGAGGAGTTACAGAAGCTCAAAGAAGATCATAAGTTACTCCAGTTACGAGCACCTGCACAACAAGAACTACCAGGTCTTGTGGACCCATCTCCTGATATCCTAGAGGAACTCAATGCATTACGGGCCCAGGTATCTACTCTTCAATCACGGATTGAAGTATATGAAGCACCACCCAGACCAGACTCCCCACCGGACCTACCAGCAGAGGAAGAAACAATGACTATTCCGATGGAGGAAACTTTTGAAGAAGCGTATGAACCACAACCCATCCCAAGCGGACGCGTCACGGCTGAAGGCCAGACGACTTTCGAACTTCCAACTCCCACATGGATGAAGACAATTGAAGAGCTTGGAACAACCCACTCAGCACGAGTAGAGGCGCAATTGCACGCAATGGCAATGATTGAGGAAAGAATTTTACAGTCGCCTTACTTTGCTCATTTGGCCCTCGCAGATACATATCAGGGCATGAGCTACAGTATAAACCTTATTTTATGTTAATGGCAGAATATTAGTTGGCCATAGAGAAAGAAACAGGCAAGAAACCATCTTACGCTACTTAATTTGAGCCGGACGATTTGCCACTGGATGCACAACAAGGAGAGATCTATCAACCAGAATGGCGCAAGGATCTCTTACAGAATTATCCAGAGATGATGAGTACATGGGCCAAGGCACCACTACACTTAAAATACAACCCATGTTGGGGACCAGTGCCACGTCGCCGATCCTGGAAGGCCTTTTGTTGCAGAGCTAAAGAGCGCACAAAGCAGAGAAAAAAGACGGGCCCCAAAATTTTTCCGATTTGGACCACATATTGTTGTATCATATTCATCCTTGTAATATATTTTTTTCCATGTAAATGCACTAGAGGAGTCCTCTAGAAGCATCCCCACAGAAAAGTAGAGAATACCCATGTACAATAGTAGGAAATTAGTCTCTTAGTGAATAAAGTGCCGGTCACTTGTGTGAAACGACCATTTTTAGGGCACTAGTATATAAGTCAAATGTGACTCTTTGTAAAGAACTTTTTGCCATTGTGAGAAGGGAGAGCACAGAAATTCGAATTTGTGTCTTCTTCCCTCGTCATCTCCTTCTCCGCGAGCTTGTATGCATGTGTATTGCTTGGAAAGAGTGCTTGTGAGTGTTGTCTATCCTTGAGAGTGTTTCTTTGTTGTAGGAGAGGTGTGTGCGAGGTGTAGGAAGTGCTGAAGCGTAGGAAAGTATTTTCGCGATTCAGTATTTCTGTCATAACTTGAAGTAGGAGCGTCGGAATTGAGTGAAACCACTGCCATTGGATGCGTCTTCTCGAGAGCTTCGAAACGCATATGCTATTTGCTATGTTTGGAGCTCTGAGCTAGGAGAAAAGTCCAAAATACTGACGGCTGCTCCACCAAGTATCGTTTCGCCTTGACCTACAGTTGAAGCTTGTTAGGATAAGTATTTACCTCATTTTCATTCTTGAGTAGTTCATTTGCATTGACCATTACGTGATTGCATGTCTTCATACACTCGGCTAGGTTTGCATACTCTTTGGATTGATAATTAAAAGCGTGTATCCCCACTATATGCACTTGTGAGGGGATTGAGGTATAGTCTCTTTCTCCGCAAGTCCCTAAGTTGCAGCTTAGGTCAACACACTTTTTGGCGCCGTTGCCGGGGAGTGACGAATCAAACCGAGGCATTCGTGTGATGGTAAGTAGCTTTTTGCTTTGAAGAACTTGGAGGAGCGGAAATCTTCTCTTCTTTGGTAAGTCATTTTCAGCCGCACTTGCTACTTCTCATTCTTGGAGTGTGTGTAGTGAGTTGATAGATTAGGGAAGAGAGTAGAAGGAGTAGAATAGGAGTGAGTAGAGAGTGGACTAAATCATTAGAGTAGGTTTTAGTTTTGTTCAAAAAATTTTCCTTGTTGATAGCTAGAAATTTCCAAGTATAAAAGCCAAAAAAGTCTCATTTTTCAAATCACTTGTTGAACAAGTATCGTGAAGAGAGCAGTCGGGTATCGTGTGAGCTTGCAGAGATCGTGGCGAGGAAAACAAGCAATAGGGAAGAGTACAGAGCAAGGGAACTTGACCAAAAGATCATAGGTGCTACCAAGGTAAACTAAATTACCCATTTGATCAAAAATTTTCAGCATTTCAACCTAGGAAAGGAAAAAACGATCTGCGCTGAGTATCGTTTGGGCTTTCAGGGGGCTAAAAGTTGTTTGTTGAATGATACAGTGAGTGAGGGTAAGAGAGAAGAGCTAGGTGAGCAAGGGGGAAAACATCAAATCTCAAAAACATCTGTAAAAATTTGAAGTTGGGTCAAGTATCGTCTTTGCTCCCGCGGTCGAGTATCGTGATACTTGTCAAGTATCGTGGAACTCCTGTGGATCGTTTGTACCCAAAGATCGTGTATCGTTGGTTCAAGTATCGTGTTCCAGAGATCGCGATACTTGCCAAAGATCGTCGATCGTTGAGGTCAAAGATCGGTATCGTTTCGGTCAGATATCGTTTGACCAAGTATCGTTTGGATCAGCGATCGTGTATCGTTTGGTTCAAAGATCGCGATATTGATCAAAGATCGGTATCGTTTTGGCTCAAGTATCGTCGATCGTCGCAGTGAGAGATCGTTTACCAAAGATCGCGATACTTAGGAGAGATCGGTATCGTTTCGTTTCAAGTATCGGTATCGTCTAGTCTTCAGCGATCGCGATACTTAACAAGTGTCGTGTATCGTTGTGGTCAGCGATCGTCGGCCAAAGATCGTTTCGTGAGAGATCGTGTATCGTCAGTGGCAAGTATCGTCTTAGTGAAATATCGTGTATCGTGGACTGAAGAGCGCGATACTTGTGAAGTATCGTGTATCGTTTGACCAAGCATCGTGTTGACCAAAGATCGTTGAGTTCAGAGATCGTTTTGCCAAAGATCGTTTTGGAAAGTGTCGTGTATCGTTTTCTCCCAAAGATCAAGTATCGTCTGGACTCAGGTATCGTGTATCGTTTTCACCCAAGTATCGTGTATCGTGCGCATCAAGTATCGTCTGGGAGAGATCGTTTTCCAGCGATCGTTTCGTCCAAGTATTGTGTCAGTCAGCGATCGTTTCCTCAGAGATCGTGAGGATTAAGTATTGTGACTTGGAACTGTCCTTTAGTTATATTCCAGCCTAATTCTTTTCCTAGACTTCTAAGTCATATCATAGAATTCTAGAGGCTAGAGGAGGACCAGATTTGATCAGATCTCTTAAGTGAATGAACCTGAGATCCGGAAGAACCCTAGAAGCCGAAGAAGTGTAATTTCTTCCGTAGGGAGTGTAGCCGAACCAAGTAGCCGTTCACACTACTCTGAGACCTCCAGTGAGTGAGAAGGAGAAATCCCCATGGCTTCAGAGGATATGCAAACCACTGTATCCATGATTGGCCAGATGTCCATCATTGAGGGCGAATACAGAACTTCCTTAGAGTATGTGAGCACCAACCACAATGAGATCCCTATCTATTTGGATGGTCTAAACAGATCAGTGGCCAGACTGAGGAAGGCTTCAGAGGCCTATATAGTGCCAAGACCAGCAGTTAAGTACATAGGAGGACTGTACATGGACAAACAAGACATCCAGTACGTGGTCACAGAACACCCTGAAATCATTAATGAGCGTGGTGAGGAAAATAATGCTTCGAGCTTAAATGGATGTGGAAACGAAGAACAAGTAACTACTCCTAGAGGGAGATCTACAATTACTAAACTTTGGAGAGGAGACCTGATTCCCCAGGATGACACTCTAATAGATGTATATTTGATCAAAGGGATGGAGCACCTGCTCAGAGCCCATTCCTCTATTTGGGAAGCTGCTCCTAATCCAGTTACCATCTATGAGTTACAAGATCCTGAGTTCCCCACCATTATCACCTATTTGGATAAAAATCACAGAAGGTATTGGCCAATAACAGAACTAGAGAGAGCTGAGTTGAAATACCAGAACATCCCAGTGTTCCCCCCTAGGGACCAAGCCACTACGTCACGGAATCCACATGGAACTTCTCAAAATGATTCAATTCAACAATCGGGACAAACACAACAAACTCAACAAACCCAGATTCCCATCAGACCACGTGTACAATTTGCAATGCCTACCACTAATCCTAACTACCGGCCACAACCAGCCATTGACCCAAGACATGGAGTTCATGCTCCAGTCAGACCGCAGGTAGTACGAGGACCAAGCATACCAATAGGAAGACCAAATTACCCTGTAATGCCTAGACAACCTGAAGCAGGAAGGAGACTAAGGCCGATCCAAGTTGCCAAGTGCATGAGAAATCATTATGATGGCTCTAGTGAACCCTATAATCACATAGCAGAATTTAAACAAGTAGTTAGAGCCGAGCAGGTAGATGACTTCATGATTCAATATGAGTCTTTTGGCCTTACCTTGTCAGACACAGCTTTGGCCTGGTTTCAGCCATTGGATCCAAATACCTTTCAGAACATGGATCAGGTATATCAAGAGATGATTGAAGAATTTACCAAATCTGGAATTAAGAACAATTCTTCGTCATTAATCCATAGCTTCAAACAAGTCCCTACCGAGTCAGTGAGATTGGCAGCAAGGAGATTCAAGCAGTATGTGGATAGATGTCCCGTAGAAGAGAGACCAACGCAAAACAAAATGGTGTCATTGTTCTTAGAAGGACTGTTGAACGGGACCTTGAGGTCATTAGTGTACGTAAAGAGAGTCCAAACCTTGCAAGAATGTATGAAGGAATGTATAGACCTAGAAGATAACCTTGCAGAAGACTTGAAAATACCCCAAGGTAGTGTGAAAAGCGAAGACTCAACAAGTAGCACATCAAACCCTAAAAACAACGTAGAGGAAATTGCCGACTTGTTAGCAAAAAAACTGAATGTTCAAGGACAGAGGAATTATCCCACCAATCCTATGAGAATGCCTATGCTTAGAAGATGTATGCAGTGCGGAGGAGATCATCCTTCTCATTTGTGTACTAGGGGAGTAGTCCCACCACCTGCCTATGCTCCTCACAGACCCTCTGTCCCCGGACCACTACAATATTGCAGTATAGAGCAGAGATACACAAACCATAGCACTGAGAACTGCCCTTACAATAGGCAAAACAGACCCACCCAGCCTTATGTGAGACCATATGGATACCCGCAGAACCAGCAGGGAGGAGAAGCCTTTAGATATCCCTCATATCAGCCGCAGGCACCAATACCACGACCATACGCATACCAGGGATATACACAACCCCAACCAGTGCTAGGACAACAACCGCCCCACCCTCAGAACGTTGTCCCAGTTAAGATAGCGCAACCAGAGGAAAACTTAGAAAGGTCTATAGTGCCAGCCACACCTTTGGCTAGTGATGACCCATATGACTCATTTTACGATCCTAGTCAAGGAACATACCCTGGTTATGAGAGCTCGATAATGGAATATGGGCAACAATATGACCCATATGCTTATGGCATGGAGATACCTGATAGTTCTTACGGACATGAGCAGGATTATGTACCCTTAATGTACACAGCTCCTAGAGCAACCATGCCACCTCGACCAATGAATAGACCGCATGTACCCAGAGGACCATGCTACAGATGTGGAGGTGACCACTATATTAGAGAATGTACATTACCAAACCCACCACCACCACAACGAATTTGGGAAGGCTACTGTAGCGATTGTGGTAAGGAGCATCTTTTCAGAGATTGTCCTAAGAACCCCAACAAAGTCACATCTAACGTGCAGATTAATGTGATAGAAGTGATTGAATCATCAGGGAGCGACAAAGAGTACACTATACCTTTAAAGGCCATAACAAGAGCAAAGGCTAGAGAGAACCCTGATAAAACAGACGGAAGTAATCAAAGTGACAAAGAGGGAAATACACCCATCCCTCACAGAGTGGAAGACTCCGAAGAACCAGAAAAAAGTATTGCCAGTAAGAGATCCCAAAGATGGAAGCAAAGGAGAGACAGGATAAAAGGAAAAAAGTTATTGCAAAAGAAGGAAAATGAAAAGAGTAAACAGAAATCAACAGAAGAATCACAAGTGGAAGAAGAAAATAAAAAAGAGGATAAAAGGGAGGAGGTAGGATCAGTATTAGCAGACCCAATGCCTGAAGAATTAGCCATGTGGATTCAGGCATACAAGGCGAGAATAAAAGCAGGACCTACCATAGAACAACATGAGAGAGAGTATCCGAGAGGCGACTTAGAGAAAGAAAGACTGGAAATCTGCAAAAAACTGATAGAAGTTGCCCAACAAACATTAGAAAAACCCGCATCACCTTTACCAAACAACCGAATTGGCGAAGAGAAATTTCAAGAGTGCCTAAACACTCAGGAAAAGCCTAACGTAAATAGACCTCGGAATGATGACATTGGTATTGAGAGAAAGGAAGGGTCCATAGTCCCTGAAATAGAAGGAGATTGGACTAAGGATCTATGGGCGCGAGTTCAAGAGGACAAGTGGAAAAAGGTAGAGGGAATGGAACCACCCTTTGAAGAATTGAAAGCAGAAAACGAAATAGAGGGTTCAATACCTGAACTCAATTCAGAAGAAATTTTTCCAATGGATGCAAGTGACAAAGAAGAGGACGATGTAAAGGAACTACCCAACTACACCGGGGAGTACGAGCACAACTCAGAATTGTATCGTATTCCATCAATAACGAGACGAGAAACGAATCCATCAGTTCAAACATCGGAGATTATACAACGTCTTAGAGAAGTGAAAATCCCATGTACCCTAACACTCGAGGAACTGTTAAAGGTAAAACCACATTTAAAAGAGAAATTGATCAATCAATGGGAAGTCAAGGAGGAAAAGAAGGAGGTAGCTGACGAAGTGAAAACGGTGAGAATTCCAGTGGATAAAGTAGGAGACTTTAGTGAAGGAGATGAAGGAAATACATGCCTACCAATCACCTATAGGGGTTACACAACCAAAGCCATACTAGATTCAGGAGCTGGTGTTGGCATTGCTACCAAAGAAATTTGGGAGAAATGGGGAAAACCAGCATTGAGACCAACGCGCATGAAAATTCAGATGGCAGATGGACATACGGAAAGACCCTTAGGATTGTTGGAACGAGTAATCTTCACTACGTGCGGAGTGGAATTCGAACATACTTTAGCAATATGTCATTTTGAAAGGCCAAGCAATTATGAGATGATCTTGGGAAGGCCATTCATGAGACAACTAAAGGTCATACAAGATTGGGGAAAAGATGCAGTGTACCTACAACACGCAGGAGTTACCACTAGGATCAACCTACATACATACACATATCAAGATGTACCACCTCTGCAAGGGAATCAAATCCATAAAGAGGAAGACGATCAATCAGTTCATAGTGCAGGTTCTAATGACCAATCCTGGATGAACGAGGACACTCATCTATGGATATGCCAAGCTGCAAAAAAGGAAGAAGAGAGAAGAAAAAGTTGGCAGCAAAAACAAGGAATAGTGAGATCGGTACAAGATCCGGCCTATATGCCACAAGTGTTTCCGGATGAAGAATTCGAACCTCACGGTTGGATGGAGATCTTAGCTACCCTCGATGTCTGCGTAAACGAAGAAGTAGTGACTATGAACGAATGTATCGATGAGGAAGGTTATGACATTAGTTTGTATATGGTAGTCCTTCAGGAGGCAGAAGAAGGAGAAGTGATTGAGAAAGACTGGAAGGAGGACTACGAGAGCATTGAAATGGAACCAGAACCCATGGATCTAGGGATTAGCCCCACCAACATGGATATCACTGCCAATGAAAAACATAAGGTACTCACACAAAAAAAAGAATTAGAAGTTGAAAGGGAATTAGAAGATGAAGAAAACAAACCCCAAGACCAATTTGAGGTACCAGCTCATTTCAAAAAATATGAAGTGGAAGAGAGGAAAATTGCTATTCAAATGCCTAAAAGAGAAGCGCAACCTGGAATAGCATATGATAATAAGGAGCAAACCAAAAAAATAGTCGTAACTATGGAAGGAGGTGAAGAACGATGTACCTTCATAGGACAGGATGTCTCAGCGGAAGAAGAACAAGAGTTAATTCGACTCATAAGAGAATACCGGGATGTCTTTGCTTGGACTTATAAGGACTTAAAGGGAGTAGATCCATCTATATGTGCGCATAGAATCCCCATGACATCCGAGGCCAAACCTTCGAAACAGAGACCTTATACTTATAATGATGTGTATTCAGCCAAGATAAAAGAAGAGATAGATAAGTTATTAGATGCTGGATTCATCTACGAAATTGAGCACACGGAATGGGTATCACCCTTGGTGGTTGTACCAAAGAAGAATGGAAAGTTAAGAGTGTGCATCAATTTGAAAAAAGTGAACGCCGCAACCATAAGGGATAGCTATCCCTTACCAATCACTGACCATCTCTTGGAAAGGGTAGCAGGGAAAGAAGTTTATAGTTTTCTGGATGGCTTTTCAGGGTATAATCAGGTAGCTATTGCCTTTAGAGTCATGCCTTTTGGTTTGACGAATGCCCCAGCTACATTCCAAAGACTGATGTGTCATGTGTTCAAAGAATTCTTGAGAAAAAGCATGGAGGTATACGTGGATGATCTGTGTACATATTCAGCTATACGATCAGAGCACATCCCTGAACTAGAAAAGATTTTTGCTAAATGTAGACAATATCGAGTATGCCTCAATCCTGAAAAATGTGTCTTCATGGTGCGACAAGGGAAAATCCTAGGACACATAGTCTCAAGAAATGGAATTTCCACAGATGAAGACAAAATTAAAGTCATTTTGGATTTACCAAGACCGAAAACTGCTAAAGAAGTCCAAGCATTTATGGGACATTGTGGCTACTATCGAAGGTTCATACATATGTACGCCATAATTGCTAGACCTCTTTATGCATTATTAATTCAATTCAATTGGACCGAAGAATGCGAAAAAGCCTTTAATGAGTTGAAGAATCGATTGAGTTCAGCACCTATTCTTCGAGTCCCCAACTGGAATAAACCATTTCATATTCATGTTGATGCTTCCAAGTTTGCCATTGGTTGCATCTTAGCTCAACCAGCTGATACAGGTAAATTGGACCACCCGATAGCCTATGCCAGTAGACAGTTAAATCAAGCGGAACGAAATTACACTACTACGGAGAGAGAAGGCTTAGGGATGGTATACGCAGTCAAGAAATTCAGACATTACCTACTGGCAAACAAATTCAAATTCTTCATTGATCATCAAGCCCTATTGTACTTAGTCAACAAGCCTTGCAATACAGGACGACTAGTACGTTGGTTTTTATTGCTAATGGAATTTGATTTTGAGGTAATAGTCAAGAAGGGAAACACCCACATAAGGGCAGACCACTTATCTCGTATGACCCATGGAGAACCACCCATAGGAGTTCCTGATGATCTGCCAGATACCTATCTTTTTAACCTGGAAGTATGTCCTCAATGGGCCGAAAAATTGATCCCGATACTTACACATGGACCTAAAGAAGGGATCACGCCAAACCAAAAGCAAGATCTTTGGAGGACTAAAAACCTTCACATTATTGCTGGAAGTTTGTACCACCAGGATTCTAGCGGACTGCTGATGAGATGCGTGGAAGAAGGGGAACAAGAAATGTGGCTTCAGAAAGCACACATAAACCAATGGGACACTCATTTGAATGCAAATGGAACGTGGCAAACACTCAAGAGATTTGGCATATATTGGCCAACAATGCAACGAGATGCACATAACTATGTGTCAACCTGTCAAACCTGTCAAGAACAAATCCCAGACGAGAACTCTACATTATGCTATTCTACAATAGCACCAAGGTGGAGCATGCCTCTGGTAAAATTCCTGAAAACTCGAGAGTACCCTGATGGAGCTACCCTAGCAAGGAAACGTGCTCTTGAAGAACAGAGCAAAGATTACGCCATCATAGGAAAACAACTCTTTAAACGCGGGAGGGATAACCAACTAAGAATGTGCATTCATGAAAATGAATATCTCTCTGTCTTAGAAATGGCACATGCAGGAGCTGCGGGAGGACATTTCTAAGCAGACAGAACGGTCAAGATGATTCTCTTTGCAGGCTTGTGGTGGCCAACTCTACATATGGATGCAGAGACATATGTGAGAAGCTGCGAAACATGTCAGAGAGCGAAATATCCCATTCGGAGAGACGACATGCCTTTAAGACCGATGGTTTGTGCGAGAGCATTTACCAAGTGGGGAATTGACTTCATAGGACCTATCAATCCACCGGCCAAAGGATCACATGCTGAATATATCATAGTAGCTACCGACTACTTGACTAAGTGGGTAGAAGCAAAAGCCACTAGAAAGAATGATGCTCAAACCACAGCAAAATTTCTCTTTGAGCACATTTTCACACGCTTTGGACTACCGATTGAGATAGTGAGTGATCGAGGAACGCATTTCTTAAACGAGGTCATTGAGTCGCTAATGAATGACTTTCTTGTGATTCACAAAAAATCAGCCCCATACCACCCTCAAGCTAATGGACAAGCTGAAAGTTCCAACAAGGTACTATGTACTGTATTGACAAAAATTGTCAATAATGGAAGGACAGACTGGAACAAACAATTGCATCACGCAATTTGGGCCTTCTGTGTGGCATATAAAACGGCCATTGGCACTACACCTTTCAACCTAGTGTATGGGCAGAATGCAATTTTGCCAATTGACTTCTTAGTACCTACATTGAAAGTGGCCCAGCAATATGAGTGGAACGGTCATGAATTGTCTCAGCAATTAGATCAAATTGAAAAGCTACACGAGACTAGATTGCAAGCGGTAGCGGGCATTTATGCAGCTAAACGGAGACAAAAGGCTTATTATGATGCACATATAAAAGACAAGGGACTAAAAGAAGGCGACTTAGTCCTAGTATACACCCTCAAACAACACTCAAAGAAGCTCCAAAAACGCGGATATGGACCCATGATTATAAATCGAATCTCTACTAGTGGTGCAGTCAATCTCGCCACACTAGACGGAGACATTCTTCCCAACTACATCAGTGGATGCAGAGTGAAAAGATTCATGGAGCCTTTGATGGATCAAATGCTAGCACGACTGTTAGGAGCTCAAAGTAGGAAAAAGGAAGAAGAACGAATACGAGAAGAAGCGAGACAGGAAGCCCTAGAACGCATCAGAAAACGGAAAGAGTGGATGAGAGAAAGAGACGAGAGATATCGAGTAGGAGAAGAACTCATCCCAATGGCTAATTTTAGAGCCACTAAGAACTCCGGACAACAAAGAAGACAGCCTTACTTGAATCTGGGAGCAGGACGAAAAGAGTACCACTTAGTGGATGCTCTCGTAGACACAGGAGCAGCCATAAGCTGCATTAGATTTTCCTTGTCTCAGAGACTTAACGAGGAGTTACGGCCATCAAAGGCACAGCTAATTGGAATAGGAGGAAAAATTACTCAATGCATAGGTGAGATAACTTTACCTTTACATATGGGGAACAACACTATGGAGCAGAGGCTCTTAGTGTGTCAGGACCAAGATCTGCTTGAAGATGTGGTGTTAGGACAAGATTGGATCTATGAATATGAGGTAACCATTCAATTGGCTTTAGGATACATATCTGCCAGAATAGGACCTCGTGAGGTATTTAGTTTGCTAGACGAACGACCACCCAAAGCCGCTAATACAGAGCCAGAAGCTCATCCCAATGAACAAAGTCATGCTTGTATGTTCACTAGCACTATAGAAACCCCATCATCAAGTACTTCATGTGAGAATATCGTGAGTCCTGTGTGCACTCCATCTTTGAGTATAGAGAGTCACAAAAGTGCACAAGAACATGAAATCAAGCCCAGTGAACCACTAGGCGCAAGAGAGAATATTCCTCTGCAAGAATTGAAGTCTACACCCATGAAGGTGTACCCTATTCCACATTCTACACTAGCTTGGATAAGGAAGGATCAAAAGAAGGCATATCTTCAGCAACAGAAAAGTCTTCGACATCAGCGTGTCCAATTGAATAAGAAGACAAAGAATTTCGAACACTTCAGTCAACCACGACTCAATAGCATATGGGTCCCAAAAAAACTGATAGCTGCACAACCTGATCGAACAAAAATATGGATCCCAAAGTCATGTACTCCAAGGACAACCATCCCAAACAAGGAACATCCTCAGAAGGGCTATCACCATCAACATGGTCAACAGACACATCAGCCGAGAAAGAGGACATATTGGAGGAAGAAGGAATCTACAGATGCAATACAAACCAACTTGAGATTCCCAAAACAGAATAAGTAGACGTACTACCGAAGAAGAACCACATTCATCAAAGAGGTGGAGCATACAGTACATTCCGTCCAAGTGAAGCAAATTTGGGTGCCGAAAGACGAGACAAGCTGCATACATCAAGAAACTACTTCCAATTGCACACATGAGGAGTTGTCGAGATCCAAAGTATGCATGATAGGGCCACATTACAAGGCCAAGCATTCGGCACGTCTTTCTTCTACTTTCGGATAGTCACGCACATTTTCCCTTTGGAAATAGGAGAGCACTTGTACATACATAAAAATATCACTCCAAAAAAATTTTATTAACCGCTTCAGCTATGACTAACTTTTATGTTTTCTTTTCAGCAAAAAAATATAAAAATACATGAAAAAAATTCAGGTATTACCTTTCTCACACCCACTGGAAAGGGACGGCACCATGCACTCGGAGCAACATCGAATTATTAATCAACATATGGAGGAGGATTTCTGAAAAAATATATGGATACTAATTCATACTCCATATTGAGTGCAGATGGCTTCCACTGATTCCGAAGCAACACAGCAAGAAGAGGTGCAACTTCTTCCGATGGAATCAGTAACTAAAGCAAGAGGTCACTGGTTCAGGGACGATCAGCCAGTGTCAGAGCTAATTTTCATGGCTACCATCAAGATCATGGACACGGACCATTACTTCCCTATCATGTCCCAAGATTTCAAGACTATAATACAAGGGTTACCTCATATTGAGGATGTGTGGACACAAGCAGGCATAGAGTCATTCTTGAAGTTACCCATATATGTACCAGATTTTCAGAGGTGTACACAGGTGATGAACACCATGCAGCCCGCTGGAACGAAAATTTCAGTCCCAGAAGCGCAAGTAATGGACAAAGTCGGGACATGGAAGACAATTCAATTCACCCATGAATTGATTAATAAAGCTTTTGGATGGAATCAAGCAGGGATTACTAGTGTGAAGGACGAATGCCATGATCCGAAGAAGAGATCATTCCTGGAAATCAATAGAATTGACATAGAGGATGCTGTACGGCTAGTGCATCAACACTTCTGTTTTCCAAGTATGCACAGGTACACTGCACCTCAAAAAATAGTCGTCCAACTACTATCGCATGCCATGAGACAGATAGGCAACAAAGTAAATCTAACAGGCTATGTACAAGAACGATTGTTTGAAGCCCAAAAGAAATGGGGCCAGAAGAAATTCTTGAATGGCAGTTCAGCCTTGACACTATTGATCTATGAAGCTTTGGACATGAAGAATTGTTTAAGAGAGATGCCAACCTCAGAAGGGCTAGCTACATATGTGAAATCCGCCTCAGTTCCCAAGAAGAAGAAAAGTGCTACAGGTATGGAAGAGGCAGGAACTAGCTCTCAGCCAAGAATGAGAGGCACCAAAAGACTAAGAGAAGTCAAGACAGATGAAGAAGGAATACCTATGAAAAAAAGAGTCCATGTACTTCCAAAGGTGACACTTGTAGGACAGAAACAAATTACGGAGGAAGAATTGACCAAAGCACTTGAAGAAACGCACAAATATACGGAAGGACAAGTCAACTTACCAGTGCAAGGTCATCACTATCAGCAGTCACAACAAGAGTCAAAAACAAAAAGAAGACTCACTAAGGTCCACCGATACCGCGAAATCGGATTTAGATAACTCCAGCTCATCTACTCAAGACAAAGAAGAAAAGGATACATCATTGTTGGATGTGGATATTCAAAGTGAATCCAAAGATGATGGGCAATGGACCGAACTCAATGAAGTGAATTATGATGAAGAACCAGAATGCCCCAAATCGATTGATCAAGATATGAAAATGAATCAGAAAACCACCAGCGCAAAGATCGATGAGGAGATTGCGGAAAAGGAAAATGAAGATCAGGATATAGAGACGGAGGAACCATTCACACCTATCAGGGTTGTAGCAGAACCTTCCCCAATGGATGTCACGTTTCAGGGGAGTGCTACTAAAAAGAAGAAAGCAAAAGACGATGATGAGGAACCCAAGATACAACTACAAGTTAGACAGCCACACAATGAGACACTCCAGGTGGCAGAAGGCAAAGATGTGCAAACGGGAGAGACTCCAGCAATCGCAAAGACATGGCTAAATGTAGACATCGCTCAGCTCAAGCCTGTTGTACAAGATATGATTCGAACGGCTTTAGATACACAACAACTGATGCTTGATGCTGATGAAGATTACGACCAAGCCATGCAAGACAAGAAAGAACTTGAAAGAGCAGGCAAAGAGCTTTCAGAAGAAATAGTCAAGGTGCGAGAACAAGCTCTGAATAAAGAAAAGGAACTTCACGAAGTCAAAACACAAAACAGTATGCTAGAAACAGAGCAGACAAAGCTAAGAGATCAAGTCCAAGAATTAACAAAGAAATTAGAGAAGAGTGAGACTGAGAAGACACGTCTTCAAGCACGTAGTAAGATCTTAGAGTCTCAGCTCAAGGCCAATATGGAGGAAGCTGACAACATGCGACAAAGAAATAAAGAGCTAATGACAGCTCTCATTAGTGATCAGCCACTGGCAATTACTGACGACCGACAAACAAATGTAAAAGACCTGGAAGATCAGATCACTAAATTACAAGATCAGCTCAGACAGGAGCAAGAAGTTATAACGGATTGGGAAAAGAGATATATGGAGGACACAGCAGCCCTCAGAATGAAATGGAAAAAAGCAGAGAATAACTACCTGCGACAGTGCAAGGAAGACACAGAGCACATGAACATAGTGGCCCAGGAATTAATGAAACGTCAAGCAACTATTGCTAAGGCCGAAGAGGAAAACAAAGAAAAAGAGGATTTAATCAAACAACTTCAGGATCAATTAAAGCAGCAAGCACAGCAGGGGACACCAGTAGTTCCGCCAGGGACCTCGGCTACTGTGGAGGAAGAGGTACGCCCTCTCTCTCCCCCCTTGTATAATTCACCAATAAGGGAGGAAAAGGAGGTTCCATTAGAACCTAACACACAAAAACTTGCAGAGCTGAGCAAGACAGAAAGGGCACTACTGGTGTCCCAGCTTACGGCTGAATTTGAAGATCAAATCATCAATCTAATGAAAGAGGCTCAAATCGACAGCATGCAATTGGAGCAAATACTAAGGCCATTCAATGTACCATACGGGCTTTTGAAGGAACAAACTAGGCATTACATAAAACATGCTACAAATAAGGAACCTGATCAAAATCTCCATTTTCGGTATGATACTTTTAAATATACTCAGGTAGAGTTTGAGGCAGCAAATCCAATTTGGAGAAGAAAGCTCTTGGAAAAGCACCCTACACTACGGGTACAGTGGGAAGCATCACCGTATGAGCTTCAAGTAAACCCATCATTTTGCCCACTACCCCGTCGAAGAGCATGGACGCAATTTTGGGAAGGCCAGCGACAAGGTACCATTAATAATCAATGGTTAAATTATCCGCTATTACCTAGTCCACCACACAACTACCTACCGACAGAGGAATACATGGTCAAAACCATGGAATTTTGGCTTGCAAGATATTCTACCGTTCTCGACCTAGCCGTAAAAATGACAAATAAAATATTTAGCATGCTCCTTACAGTGATTAAAGTGTTCCAACACGCACAATATACTTTTTTGAGTTTCATCGGCATTACGCAGGGCTCGGAGGCTTTAATTTTTGATTTATCTACTATTCCCAGCCGGTTAACAATTATGGCATATTTTTCTCGGCTCATGTTTCTTCCATCGACATATATGCAGACATTTGAAGAAGCATTCTTTACGGGCTTTTTTGAAATGGATTCAGAGATCTTCATTAAAATGACCTCCAACTTAAATGCACGACTGGTGGCCTACGAGATAAGTTTCTTTGCTGACCATAGACAGGCACCAGAGGACGGAGTCAAGTCTCGCCAATGGAAGGAATTCATGTTATGTCACGCCAATCTGCTAAATCAAAGAGAGCAACAGGTCATTCAAACCTATACCCGTCGCCACAAAAAGCCTGTCGGGGACGACAGAGTCCAGGAGGGGGGCAGTGTCGAGGGCGAGACGAGTAAGAAAAGAAAAAAAAGAGAACAACGAAAGAAACAGCTTCACTAAAAGGCAAATTTGAAGATGCATCTCTGCAGGAAGCCCCGCAGGGGCGCACACACCAAGGAAAAGCACGCAGCTGGAAGAAGGGATCAGGGACAACATGTATCACTTATGTGGATGCTTCAACCTCTTGAGTTGCAGAGGTTTCAGATCAAGGCTTACGAGCTACATCCGCATATGTGCACTGATGGCGTGCGTGGCAAACCAAATCAGCCAGGTCCAACGTGTGCAACCAGGACAAATCAGAGCGCCTCTAAAACGTAATGCAAGATCAAGAATCAGACAATACTGACCACAGGGCGCGTGCACGAAGCAAAGTCTGTCAAGGGACGACAGAGGCGAAGAGGGGGAGAGTGTTGCAGAGCTAAAGAGCGCACAAAGCAGAGAAAAAAGACGGGCCCCAAAATTTTTCCGATTTGGACCACATGTTGTTGTATCATATTCATCCTTGTAATATATTTTTTTCCATGTAAATGCACTAGAGGAGTCCTCTAGAAGCATCCCCACAGAAAAGTAGAGAATACCCATGTACAATAGTAGGAAATTAGTCTCTTAGTGAATAAAGTGCCGGTCACTTGTGTGAAACGACCATTTTTAGGGCACTAGTATATAAGTCAAATGTGACTCTTTGTAAAGAACTTTTTGCCATTGTGAGAAGGGAGAGCACAGAAATTTGAATTTGTGTCTTCTTCCCTCGTCATCTCCTTCTCCGCGAGCTTGTATGCATGTGTATTGCTTGGAAAGAGTGCTTGTGAGTGTTGTCTATCCTTGAGAGTGTTTCTTTGTTGTAGGAGAGGTGTGTGCGAGGTGTAGGAAGTGCTGAAGCGTAGGAAAGTATTTTCGTGATTCAGTATTTCTGTCATAACTTGAAGTAGGAGCGTCGGAATTGAGTGAAATTACTGCCATTGGATGCGTCTTCTCGAGAGCTTCGAAACGCATATGCTATTTGCTATGTTTGGAGCTCTGAGCTAGGAGAAAAGTCCAAAATACTGACGGCTGCTGCACCAAGTATCGTTTCGCCTTGACCTACAGTTGAAGTTTGTTAGGATAAGTATTTACCTCATTTTCATTCTTGAGTAGTTCATTTGCATTGACCATTACGTGATTGCATGTCTTCATACACTCGGCTAGGTTTGCATACTCTTTGGATTGATAATTAAAAGCGTGTATCCCCACTATATGCACTTGTGAGGGGATTGAGGTATAGTCTCTTTCTCCGCAAGTCCCTAAGTTGCAGCTTAGGTCAACACCTTTGCTATTAAAGTACAGAACAACAAGCAATGCTAGGATTGGTCAAATTATCCATATTTCAGGCCACCAACAGGACCACCTACAATTGGATACATGATGGCCACGATTGGTCACTGGCTCCCTTGCTTGAAACATATGGACGATATAGCAGCGCACATGACTGTCAAGATATTTGACATGATGCAGATGGTTTTTATAGTCCTCGGACGTGTCAAGGCACCACATGTAAACACCCCGGGCTTCGAGCATGGCAATCTCGATCTTGCATATGATATGAGTACAACACCATCGCTATGGGTGTGTTATGCCTGGCATTGCAGAATTAAATACCTACCGGCGTGCTACAAGCAAACCTTCGAAGAAATGTTCACAACCGGTTTCTAGGAATACCATTCAGAAGTGTTCATCAGCAGGCCCACACATTTGCTTCAATTATTCGCTTGTGAACAGATGGTTTATTCCACACATTATCGACTCCCACCACCCGATGAACCGCAACCAATTGATTGGGAGAAACTCGAGGTAGATTTGGCCCGAGGCATTCGAATATCAGAACACACCCTCGCTCAGGAACTACTACAGAACTACATCCGACAGACCGCACAACAAGGTTCTGTCGAGGAAGATAGAAGCGAGAGGGAGGGGGGTGTTGGCAGCAGCCAGAGGTGTAGAAGACACAGAAGCATGTAAAGACAGAGCAGGGAGCCAGTCGAATCAATTTTTCAAAGATTTATGTTTTATAAATATTCTTCAAAACCTCCAACAGTGATTTTCATCACTATTGTAACATATGTAACATAGAAAAACCCTTTTTGTAATTTATAGCTCCATTTTGTGCAAGCCGAGGAGTCCTCGAGCTTGAGGAGCTTAAGTAGAATGAGCGTACCAATTTTGGTTATTTTTAGACACCGTTTACCCTTTCAAATAGCATCTAGGACCTATTTTTTAATTATGCCGGTCACTAGATGTGAAACCGGTCAAAACTAGTCTAGAAACTATAAAAAGAGCTAGAGAGCTCATTTTTGAGATTAGCTTGTTGAAGTAGAGAAGAGCTTAGAGCTATTTTGAGCTTGTAAGAGTGTTCTTGAGTAATAGAGTTGATTTCTCACCTTCCATTGTGTCTTGCTTGTCTCTTCGTTGTGTGTGTGTATGTGTGTGTGCATCTCTATGCTTCTCACCTTCACTCTCACTTCATCTCACATTCACGATCTTCATATCACTCCTACCTCTTCCGCGGATTGACATTAAGGAGGTGAAGCTTCTTAACGTGGTTCTCACCATTGTGCTAGAGCAACACATGGTTCCTTGCTTATCGATATATGAAGCTTCTTCGAATTTGACCACTATGTGTTCAAGTTTGAATGGTTGATCAAGGTTTTTGAGTTGGACCATGGATCATCTCAACCTATCCTCATAGATGCAAGCACCTAATTGGTTGGTTCAAAGTATCAAGAAATTCCTTTGGAAAACATATGAGTATTATTGGAGGAACATGAAACTTCTTAGAATCTTATGTGAAGTTAGAAGAGGGACAAGACGAGCACCAAAAGCAACTAACCACAACTAGCACCAAGGTGCTTGAAGATCCCTATACCATTGAACACACAAGAGATTGAGAACCTTCAAAAACAAATTGAGGAATTGCAAGCAACATTGTTCACTATGAACAACTCCCATCCCCACCAGTGGAATGTGAAGTAGAAGAGTTAGTAGAGATCTCATGGAGGAAACATTTGAGGATGCCTATGAGCCACAACTAGTGCTAGGGGGTAGAGTAACTAAAGAAGGATAGGATACCTATCAGGCACCTATACCCCAATGGTTAAAGCAAGTAGAAGAGATTGGGAGAAAACATGATGATAGGGTCACAATACGGACTTAGTCCTTGCCAAACCTAGAAGAAACAATACCCAAAGCAGAATACTTCCAGAACTTGTCCCACAAATGGCTAATCACCACTTTCAAGATGCAGCATATGCCATATTTTGTTCTTCTACCCGACTATAATGTGGAATTCAAATGGGTAATCAGAAAGGAACCAACCTTTGCGACACATTTCCAACCTAGTGACCTCCTAGGGAGAGCTAAGAGAGGAACCATCTTTGAACCAAACTTGGTGGCAAGGTTGCTAGATATGTGCTTAGAAGTGTTGAGGACATGGTCAAATACCCCCTTACACATCAAGTGCAATCCATGCTATTGTCCAATACCTTCTCGACACCCATGGCCTGAATTTTCCATCAAAGTATGCAACGCAAGGGATGTTCAAATTCACTCACCCATATTTGGCTCCACCTAGAGGACCACCTACACTAGCATTTATGGTATTAACAATTAAACATTGGTCACAAAGGTTCAAGAATGTTCTAAATGTGGTCATCAAAATGTGCATGAAGATATTTGAGCTTATGACTGTCGTCTTCAAAACATTTAGAAATGTGAAGGCCCCATATATCTCTGCTTCGGGCTTTAATGAAGGGAACTTCAACCTAGTCTATGATATGAGCAAGACACCGTGAGTCAACACCATGTACTCATGGCATGCACAAATAAAGTAAAAAAGAAGCCATGGATGAGGAATGAAGAAATTGTATTTCCCTTTGGAAGGAATTTCTCGACATAAGGTTGCTCTCATTTAAAAAGAGGAGGCATGCATCTCCCATACCAAGGAAAGGGTGATAGACACGAGAGGGACTGGGGTGTTGGCAGTGGCAGTCCACATAGAAGAATGGTTGCAGTTCTGTTAATTCAACATGAAGATCAACAAAAGAGTATGGAAGAGAATGATGAAGCCATGTCGTCATCATCAAAGGGTAAGAAGAAGAAGGAGAAGAAGATTCAGGAAACTAAGAAGTAAGGTAAGTCTTCTACTCCTAAAGCTTCTAGTCCTACCCCTAATGCTTCCTCTACACCCAAAGAAAAATCTGCTACTACATCTACTTCAAAGAAAGGAATTTGCCATTATTGTAAGAAACCAAGTCATTTCATAGCAGAATGTAGAATAAGGATTTTTAATGAAAAGAAGAAAGCATGAGGTAATAGTACTAATGATGAATCAAAACCTAAATCTTCAAAGGAAGAATCTTATGCATCTATTACTATTGAAGAAATACCTTTTGATCAGGCAACATTAAATACAATCTCTAATAATCCTTGGATTTTTTATTCTAGAGCTACTAAGCATATGAAAAGCTGCAAAAAGGTAATTTCTTCTCTTACTAACTCTTTAGGGTGAAGAGTGACCATTGTAGATGGTCATGATTTAGATGTTGGTATTGGAGAAGTGAACCTAAAGTCAAGCATAGGGGGAAATTTCACAATTTCTGGTATTCTTTATGTACTAGACATGAAGAAGAATTTTCTCTCAATATCTATTTTCTTGTCAGATGGTTTTAAAGTTGTTTTTAAGAAAAATTCATGTCAGATCCTCTCACCTAATGAGGAGCATTGTCTACTTCAAGGTGAAAACACAAGTGGCAGGTTTGTGTTATCCAAAATTAGTCTTGATAATGTTGCTAGATCTTCTAGACCTAAGGATAACATGAAGTTATGGCCCACTAGATTTAAACATATCAGTTACACAACTGTCAAGCACATTAGAGATCATGATATGGTGGAGATTTTTCCTACTTTTGCTTTATTTGATGATGCAGAATCATGTGAAGGATGTCTTGAAGGAAAGCTTCAACAATTTCCTTTCAAACATTGATATATCACAACCACAAGGAAGTTGCAGATTATACATTCAGAGATGAATGGTCCTATGAGAACATATTCTATTCATTGTTTCAGGTACTTTGTTACTTTCATTGATGATTTCTCAAGATATTCTTGGATTTATGGTCTTAAAGTAAAGTCAAAGGTCTTTCCTACTTTCAAGAAGTCCCTAGCTATGGTTAAAAATGAAAGTCAATCAAATTTTCAAATTTTAAGAAGTGATAGAGGAGGAGAATACATGTCTAAAGACTTTAAGTCTTTTCTTGATAACAAAGGTATCTCTCATCAGCTCACTAGCACTTACGCTCCAAAACAAAATGGTGTTGTAGAGAGAAAGACCAGGATACTTGTTGAGATGATGTATAGTATGCTATCATCCA
Source organism: Ceratopteris richardii (assembly GCA_020310875.1). Lineage (NCBI taxonomy): Eukaryota > Viridiplantae > Streptophyta > Polypodiopsida > Polypodiales > Pteridaceae > Ceratopteris > Ceratopteris richardii. The sequence continues at coordinate 27,118,472 of CM035418.1, read as the reverse complement.
AAAAGATTTCTCCTGAGTTTTTTTTCTGGACACTACGTATAGCTAATAGCATTCTGAACAGATCTTCCACAAAAGCTTTGAAGATCATCAGACCTTATGAAGATTATTATGGGAAGAAATCCAATGTGAGTTATTTGAAAGTTTTTGGTTCTCCAGCTTATGTTCATATTGAGAAGAAGGATCATGGTAAGCTCAATGTAAAAGCCATTAGATCCATCTTTATTAATTATGCAATTGAAACCAAAGCATACAGATTCTATGTTCCATAAACAAGCCATATCCTACTTTCATGCAATGCGTATGTTTCAAAAAATCAAGCTTTTAATAAAAAATAAGAGATTCTTTTCATAAATGCATATGACTATGCATTTTTTTTTAAGGAATTTGGATTCTTATATTCAGCCATACAAGGGGGATGATGAACCTTCTCAAATCCTAAAAGATGCACTTGATAAAGGTGAAGAGAGCATTACATTACCTACATCAGTACCTAGTCTATCATTAGTACCTCTTGATGTTTTGATTTATGAAGCTGGAAAAGGTTCCAAAGTTCCAAAAGAAAGATATACTAAAGAACCATAAGAGGTTTCACTGCTTTTCAAGAATACGCTGAGGTGGTTATATCAAACTTGGAAGGATAGTGGTATAAAGAACTTCACAGGAAGAACTCAAAGTCAAACAAGGAGAGAACAAGCCGGTCAAGAAAATTATGTAGAACATTTTGAGATTCATAACATTTTAGCATTAAATTCAATAGAGAATGAACCAACTAGTGAACAAGATGCACTATGTATTCCTATATGGAGAAAGCTATACAAGAAGATATTGACTCTATTCATAAGAATCAAACATGGAAGCTTTGTGATTTAACAAAAGGTAAAAAGTCAATTGGTCTTAAGTGGATCTTCAAAATTAAAAGAAAAATAGATGGTACCATTGACAAGTATAAAGCAGGGTTAGTAGTCAAAGGCTATGCACAAAAGAAAGGTATTGACTATGATGAGACTTTTGCACCTACATCTCAAATGATAGTAGTCAGAACACTACTTTCTCTTGTTACATTCTTTGGATGGAATGTATACTAGCTAGATATCAAAACTGCATTTCTTAAAGGTAATCATCATGAAGATATCTACATTCATCAACCAAAAGGTTTTGAAGAGGCAAGTAAAGAGTATTTAGTATGCAAGCTTATCAAAGCTTTGTATGGACTAAAGTAGGTATCAAGAGCTTGGTATGAGAAGATACATATCTATCCCTTATCTATTGGTTTCGAAAATTCAGATGCACCTCCCACTCCTTATGTTAAAGTTGAAAAATATATTTTGATTATTATTATCATATATGTTGATGACATGATCATGATAGGTCCCAGGGATTTAGATTTTCATTATTTTAAAGCACAACTTAAGCATATGTTTGATGTGAATGATTCAGGAATTTTGCATCATTATCTTGGGATTGAGTTTAAGTACATGAATGAGTGTATCTACATAACACAATAGAGATACATTGAGAAATTATTGGAAAGGTTTGAGATGTAAGATTCCAAGCATATGCAAACACCTATGGATATTAATGTGTCATTACAGTCGAAAGTAGATTCAGAACCCTTTGATGCTACTTTGTATTGTCAAGAAGTTGGTTGCTTGATCTATTTATGTAATACACATCCTGACATTCAGTTTGCAGATTCTGAAGTATGTAGCTTCATGTTGAGTCATCTCAAGATTTAGTGGACATCAGTTAAGAGATATATTTGCACATACTTTTACCAAAGCATTGTCTAGAGAACAACATCAAAAGTTTTGTAGATTATTGAACCTTGTACATTATGACATTGAAGGAGGGATTGTTGCAAACAATGTGAGAATAGTCCAAAACCCTAAGTTCCAACAATCATATTTTTGGGTACTTAGCCAATTTTTGAGTACAAAAGGTCAAAAAATTTTATTAGTTCATCAAGTAGATCTTGAAAAGAGATTTCATATGGTATATAAAATTCAGCCATTAGAAGTCCTAATCAAGAGGAAGCCCTAACCCTAGTTTTTGTTCAAAAAAGTTGTTTTAACTCATTTGAACCCTCTCAATGTATACATCATGTAAAGCTTACTCATAAAATCAGCTTATTGCCAACATATGAGATTGCAAGTAATTTCACTCTGAAAAACATTATCCCTAAATTAAAATAGTGCAACCTTTTTGTTGATTTTTTGGAGAAATTATTGCTTGAGTTTTTGCATTTTATAATTGCTTTTTGCATGCTTTTTATAAAGAAAATCGTGGGTAGTTCTTAGCACTATATAATGAACCCTTGGAGTCACCACTTGGTATCATCATCAACTCAAGGCATAGCTCAAGCTTACACAAGCATTGGAGGTGATGTACCTTGAAGGCGTGTTCTTCTACACTTGGAGGAGGTGTGCTCTACCTTGGTGCAGCTGTGGAGGAGTTAGTATCAGCCAATCATGATCACATTGCTAATTTAATATGAGTAACAAGTCAAAATCAGTTCCTTACTTGTTAGGTCACTAGTTTTTTATTTAGGGTTTCTAAAACCCTAATGTTAGAATTAGGGTTTTCTATAAGACAATTCTAAACTATTCATATTCTCTACATCTTCACACACACACACACACACACACACTCTTCATACCTCTTAGGCACTTTAGACACAAATTCTTGTATCTTATTCCCTATTTCTGCCTTCAATACACACATTATAATTTGACATTTATATATAATATAGTCTAGGTAAGCATTCTAGCTTATCATACACTTTGGAAGAACTTGTCTACTCTCTCTATCTCTCAATCTCTCTCTATCTCTCACTCATCTCTTTTTGAGTATTAAGGTGTGTATGCAAATTTTCATGTGTTGCAAGATCCTGTAAACCTATGATTAATATTGTTATTAAAGCCCACCCCAATTCCAATAGTTTTTTGATGATGAATTTGTTAGTTTCCAAGGAACTATGGAACATAATCAATAAAAGTACCCTAGGTCAAGATATGTAGAGGAAGATGTGGCTTCTTTATCCAAGAGGGTTGCTACCCCAATTTTATCTTGCTGAGTAAAGAGGAAGAAGAGGAGATAACATCTTCATCCAAAGATAGAAGAAGACAAATGCATATTCAACTTTCAGAAGAGCAATCCACATGGGATTCAAGAGAACAAGCACTCTCATTTATTGCTATGGGAGTCAAGGGGCATACTATTCCTCATATGAGGTCATGCAGAACCTCTCATCAGGCTTGGTTGGAATTAGAGAATCTCTATCAAAGTCGAAACCTTGCTAGGAAAGCTCACCTCAAGAAACAATTAGCCAAGACAAGGATGAAAGTTTGTCAGTTCAGTCACATATTCTGAAGCTTGAAGACTTAAGAGATGAGTTATTCAATGTTGATGTTACAATTCATGATGATGAAATGGTGAATACACACATAAATTCTCTTCCATCTACTTATAGATCATTTTTTATTTCCCTTTCTCTCTCTATAAAAGATAGAGAAATATCATCTGATGAGTTGTAGTTCTTGTTACTCCAAGATGAAGACCAGGAAAAGAGTATTGAAGAGAATGATGAAGCTATGGAATCATCATCTAAAGGTAAGAAGAAGAAGGAGACAACAAGGAAGGAGAAGAAGACTCAACAAAACAAGACAGAAAGTGAGGCTTCTACTTCTAGGTCTTCAACTACTTCTTCTACTACATTCAGTTTCAGTACTTCTACAACTCCAAAAGAGAAGTCAACTTCCACTATATCCACTTCAAAGAAAGGATGTGCTAATATTGCAAGAAACATGGGCATTACATAGCAGAGAGAAAAAAAAAGGATCTTTAATAAGAAGAAAAGAACATCAGGAAATAATGCTAAAGAGAGTTCAAAGCCTAAGTATTCAAATGAAAAATCATATGCATGTGACAATATTAAAGAAAAAGCCTTTGATCAAGCAGCATTACATGCAATCTTAGAAAATCCCTGGATATTTGATTCTGGTGCTACTAGCATATGACATGTTGCAAAAAGGTATTCTCTTCCCTTACTAATTCTATAGGAAGAAGGGTGATCATAGCAAATGGTCATGATCTCGATGTTGTAGGTGTTGAAGAAGTAAAATTAAAATCCAGATTTTGTATGTTTTATATGTATCAAAAATGAAAAAGAACTCGCTATCCATCCCTACTTTCTTGTTAGATGGTTACAAGGTCATCTTTAAGAAAGATTCATGCCAGACTTTCACTCCAAATGAGAAGCAATGCCTTTTGCAAGGAGAAAACAGAAGTGGAATGTTTGTCCTATCCAAAATTAATCATGCAAATGTTGCTAGGTCATCTACACCTGAGGAAAACATGAAGTTATGGCATGCTAGATTTGGTCATATATATTATACAACTCTCAAGCACATTGAAGATCAAGGTATGGTGGAGAGTATTTCTAATTTTGCTTTACTCCATGATGAAGAAGCATGTGAAGGATGAAGAAGCATGTGAAGGATTTCTTGAATGATAGCTACACAAGCTACCATTCAAGAAGCATGGATACATCACAACTACTAGGAAATTACAAATTATACATTTGGATGTGAATGGACCTATTAGTGCAGATTTTGTTGGAGATAGACGTCTGCGGAAGCACACGAACAGCACACGGAAGAAGAAGAAGCTTGGAGCACAAACACACAATACTGAATGTATTACTAGAGAATGTACAAAGATAAGTAGCCCATTAGGGCAATAGGCGTATATACAAGCCGGGGGAAAAAAACCTCCTAAAGAGGGAAAAAAGTGCCCCAGCAGTCCTAGAGTGTTCACACACATCACTACCTAAATATATCAACAAATCCCCCCTGGGAGTGATGCGGTGAACAAGGAGCTGGCACTCATGTATAAGGAAGTGCCAAGCTATGTGGAAATCACTCCACAAAAGGAAGTAAGCCCAAAGCTTTGCGGAAAGCTTCAAACTTCTCCCTAGGCAGAGCCTTCGTGAAAAGGTCTACAATGTTCTCCTGCGTGGGCACATATGCCAAGCTGATCTCCCCAGCAGAGAACCTCTCCCTGACATAGTGATAATGCACCTCAATGTGCTTAGTGCGAGCATGGAACACAAGGTTCCTCGCAACTGCCAATGCGCTCTGACTGTCAGTGAAGATGGTGGTGGCAGAAGACTGGCCAACACCCAAATCAGCCATAAGGCGTCTGAGCCACACACACTCAACAGTCGCTGTGAAAGCTGCCCTATACTCAGCCTCACAACTGGAAGTGGCCACAGTAGGCTGCTTCTTGCTCAACCAAGATATACATGAGCTACCAAGCATGAAGCAAAAACCATTGGTGGACACACGAGTGTCATAGCAACCAGCCCAATCTGAGTCAGAAAAAGCATGCAAATCTGGCGGTAGTGATCCCCCCTTGGGATAAAACAACCCAAGTAGTCGAGTACCACTCAAGTAGCGAAAGATGCGCTTAACCGCTTTCCAATGGGTGACTCCTGGGCAATGCATAAACCTGCTCATCTGTGAGACAGCAAACTGAATATCTGGCCGAGTAATGCATAAGTAAATCAAGCATCCAACAGCTTGCTGATAGAGAACAGCATCAAATGCATCTCCAGCATCATGAAGACTCAATCGTAAACGTGTCTCCACATTAGGGGAAAAAATGAACCCTGCATGGGCCTTGTAAGGATCCCTAATTTTCAGGGATTAAGATTAGCAAAAAGAGGGTTAAAGGCCAGAAAAAATACCACTAGTGGTTTTCAAAATAAAATATTTGTTCTTAAGTTTGTGCTCAGTCGAATTGGGCTCGTGAAAATTCTTTCCCCTTGGATGTAAGTGTGTCAACGGCTACGATTATCCGCAATATGTCTGTCACAAGGCGACAAAAAACTCTCAAAAAAATTGACAGTCGTAGGTGATCTTATGCGTTCGATGAGATGGTCACGGACGGTGAGGATCGAGGACTTAGACTCTGTCAAGAAAAGACAAAATAGGAGCCATTTAATGAGCTGAGAGAGGGTTGGGACTGGCACAAAAAGACAAACGACTGAGCGCAGTTCCGTGGCGGCATTAAATGACATCCGTTCGATGGACCATTCATCCAATGGTTAAGAAAAAGTCTTGGGATCCTTTTGAAATCAATGCTTCACAACCATCAGATCCAACAAGGATCCAACGGAAGAGATTCAAACTGGCCCGCACGTAAATCGAGTTAATCTAAACCATTGCTTCTTGGATACATCCAACGATACAGATACAAAGGCGCGTTTTTTTTTTAGTTTTAACATAGACCATTAGATCATTGCCACATCCAATGGACAGAATTGGATGCCGACTTTTTTTTTGATATTTAACATGAGCCATTGGATCCTTCAGTTCATCCAATGGCTACGGTTGAAACTCTAGGCCTATCAAACCACATTTATAAAAGAACTCCTGGTTTTGAGTCATTGATACCACCTTTGACCACAAATAAACAAGGGAAGCCTATGCCTACTCTAGGTTATGAAGGGAGTAGACTGTGGCCACCACCCTCTTCTCATTGGTCCATCACTAATCACCTCTTAATCTAAAAGGCCCATGCAGGGTTCATTTTTTCCCCTAATGATAGGAGTGGCAATACGCTTACAGTCTTCAAGGCCAAAATGCTGCAATAATGTGTCAATATATTTCGTTTGACACAAAGCCATTCCACCATCAACTTGCATAAATTGAATGCCCAAATAGTGATGCAAATGCCCCAAATCAGACATCTCAAATGAGGCATGCAAATCAGCCTTAAAATCAGCAATATGTGTCTCAATAGGACCAGTGAGCAGCATGTCATCAACATAGACAACAATGATCAGAAGCACATCATTAGCACGCTTAACATATAAGGTGCTTTCAGTTGGACTGTTCTCAAAACCATGTGCAATCAGATAGGCATGTATCTTCTCATACCAAGCACGCGGTGCTTGCTTTAAACCATATAACTCCTTCTTTAACCTGCACACCTGGTTTTCATGCCCTTTTTGCACAAAGCCACGGGGCTGAAAAACATACACTTCTTCATGCAAGTCACCATTCAGAAATGCTGTTTTAATGTCCAACTGATGTACATTCCAACCATGATGGGCTACAAGTGCACAAATGCTCCGAACAGTAGTCATACGGCATGTAGGTGCAAAGGTCTCATCAAAATCAATGCCTCTTTCCTGCGCATAACCCTTTGCAACAAGCCTAGCCTTATACCTGTCAACTGTACCATCAGGTTTACGCTTCAGCTTGTATACCCACTTAGTGCCAATGGCCTTCTTGCCAGGAGGCAAGTCACATAAAGACCATGTACCATTCTTCATTATAGCATCATATTCAGATTGCATAGCAGCCATCCAATTTTCTGAATTTTGTGCTTCATCAAAAGAAACAAGCTCATTCTCATCACAGAGACTAGATGCAGCCATAGCATAGCAATCTGATGCAAAGGAGGCACTATGAGAGCCTGAACGAGTACGATATGACAAAGGTGCATCTAATTTGCTATCACGCAAAGTCTGCACCAGCCATTTTGGCATAGTTTTTGCCTTCTCAATATCAGCTCTCTCATCAGCAAGTGCATCATGTAAATCTGCATCAGAAATGGAATGATCTGCATCATCATATGAAACCTGCAAAGGCTGAGAAGTTGCCTCATTAGGACCAGCACTAGACTGTCCACCTGTAAAAAGAGGCATCAAAGTATCATACATGTCTTTGGAGCTAATAGATGTCTCCTTAGTACATGAAAGCAATGGCTGAATAGCATCTTCCACAAAGACAACATCACGGCTAACCAGAATGCATTTAGTCTGTGGATGATACAGACGATAGCCTTTACTTTCAGAACTGTACCCAACAAAAATACATTTTACTGCCTTATCATCCAATTTTCTGCGATGTTGTTCAGGCACTAATGCATATGCCAAACAACCAAAAACACGCAGATGAGCAACAGATGGCTTGCGGTCATGCCAAGCCTCATATGGAGTGATAGACTGCAACGCTTTAGTGGGACACCTGTTCAGTACATATGTTGCACACATGATGGCCTCAAGCTAGAAACTATGTGGTAAAGCCTGACTTTTGACCATGCACCTCGCCATCTCCATGAGTGACCTGTTCTTTCGTTCAGCAACTCCATTCTGTTGAGGTGTATACGGCACTGTACATTGGTGTTTTATCCCACGTTCAGCCAGAAATGCATTAAAATCTGAAGACATATATTCCCCCCCTCGATCAGAACGGAGGGTGCCCATTTTACATGCTGACAGATTTTCAGCCAAAACCAAAAACTGTTTGAAGCACATGAACGCTTCGGACTTTGCTTTGAGTGGATATACCCATGCATGCCTGGAAAAATCATCAATGAAAGTCACGAAGTAAAGGTAATTTCCAAAAGAGGGTGTCTGCATAGGACCACAGACATCACTATGTACAAGCTGCAATTTCTGCGTAGCCCGAACTGAACCATCTTTTGGAAAGGAAGAACGCTGCATTTTGCCCAAAATACAGCCTTCACAAACATGTTTTCCAAGTGCCTCAAGTTTGGGCAAAGAGGACACCATTTCAGATTTCTGCAGGCGTAACAAACTAGCAAAATTCAGATGACCAAAGCGTGCATGCCAAAGCTTTGCATCTGACATAGCCTGAGAATCATGAACTGCACATGCCGAATCATACACCTGTCATCAACGAATTTCACAACCAAGCCAATCTTGGCTAATGCAGAAACTGATAACAGGTTCTTTTTTATCCTTGGCACAAATAAAGCATCTGACAAAGTGAAAGAACTACCATCAGCAGTAGTCAGAATGATCTTACCAACTCCCATAACAGGATAAGAGGAGTTATTGGCGCATGTGATAGTATTCCCTGTAGGGGCAGGCTCGAGTGAAGAGAAGAAACTGCGCTGCGAGGTAATATGTTTGGTCGCCCCACTGTCAAAGTACCAAACATCTGAGTCTACTGCAGACATGCACTGATCATGAGAAGATGGGTCAAAACTGCAGACAGTAGTAAACGCCCATTCTTCTTCCTGCACAAGATTTGCAGACTCTGTTTTTGGTGTAGAGGCCTCTGCAACAACCATTCCAGCCTCTTTCTTCTTTGCCTCTTTAGCAGCCAGTTTTGGACAGTTCTTTATAATATGATCATTTCCTTTACAGTACTTGCAGAACAATTTCTGCTTTTCTGATTTCTTCTCATCTTTATCCTGGTTCTTCGATTGTGCAGCATTTGCAGATTTCTGCTTACTAGTAGAAGAGCTCCATTTTCCTTTGCCCTTCTGACTAGCCAGGAAAGCTTGATCTGCAACACGCATAATGGACGTGTTCTGCCTGGACTGATCTTCCTGCAACAGAACATAGACTAATTCCTCAAATGACAAGGCATTCGGATTGCCTTTCATCATCAACCGAAGAGTAGAGGCAAAACTCTGATATAAATCAGGAAGACCATTCAAAACGGTCTACACAAGTGAGCTATCTGGTATAACCTCATCAGCAGAAATCAATTGTTCCTTCAGGTCTTTGATCTTTGTAAGAAAATTGTCCATAGAATCACCTTCATTCATGTGCTCACTCTCCAACTGTTTTCGGAGGTAAGCAACACGAGCCTCATTCCTAGCCTGGTATAAAGTGGTAACTGTATCCCAAGCATCCTTTGTTGTTCTGCAAGAGCGAATGTGAGGAATAATGGCACGTTTGACAGACAAAGCTATCAATGCATGTGCCTGGGCATCTCTGCCATCCCAACGAATCTGCTCTGCAATAGGTGCAACAAAAACAGCAGCACGAACAAGAATCTGCGGAATATCATCTTCGACACCATCTTCATCAGCTCCAACACCTGAATTTGCAGTACCTGTCGTTACAGGTGTAACAGGACGTCTTTCAACACCCTGCACAATGTTCCACAATCCTTTTGCAACCAGTACATGTCGCATCATATAAGCCCATAATGGGTAGTTGGTACCATCCAACTTATCCTCAACAACCAACATACGGAATACATCACTGCTTTCAGCCATGGTCGGTGACTAAAATACCTTGATGCAAAAAATTGACTGTATCTCAAAAAGTTGAACGGAACTGCCCAAACGAGTTCTGCTAGACCCTAAGCAGACTTCGAGACGCTTAAACTGGCAAACAAAAACTGGTATATACCTTTGGCACAAAAGGACGAAATAGCCTGCACAAGTGCTGCGATAGTGCGTTCGGAGGCCGAAACAAGCTCAGATCGCGATTTTGGCACCACACAGCGAAGCTGTTTTGATCTCGAAAACACCCTGAGTATGCTCACCAAATTTCGTGCGAATCTGAGACTGCAAACGGAGGAGTGTCGATGGCACCCTAGAAGAAGCGACGACCTGCTCTGATACCAATTGTTGGAGATAGACGTCTGCGGAAGCACGCGAACAGCACACGGAAGAAGAAGAAGCTTGGAGCACAAACACACAATACTGAATGTATTACTAGAGAATGTAGAAAGATAAGTAGCCCATTAGGGCAATAGGCGTATATACAAGCCGGGGGAAAAAAACCTTCTAAAGAGGGAAAAAAGTGCCCCGGCGGTCCTAGAGTCTTCACACACATCACTACCTAAATATATCAACAGATTCTATGCAAGATTGCTGGTATTTTGTGACATTTATAGATGATATTTATGGTTTTTTGGTCTAAAAGCAAAATTAGAAGTATTCCCAATATTTAAGACGTTTTTAGATATGGTTGAGAATGAATGTCAATCTAAGTTCCAAATTTTGAGAAGCTAGAGAGGAGGGGAGTCTTTGTCAAAAGACTTCAGGACTTTTCTAGAAGACAAAGGAATCTCTCATCTACTAATTATTGCCTATACTCTAGAACAGAATGGTGTTGCAAAATTTTGGGTTTGATGCGGTGCACACATCCAACCATATTTGTTCATGGAAAGCTAGGCCTCATTAATCATCCAATTTCATAGCTACACAAGCTACAAGCTCTAGGGTTAAGAGCAAGGAGGACTCTTAGAGGTGTAGACCTAGCTTTGAAGGAGCTTTTCCCAGTTTCCATTTGTTCTTCTTCACACTCTCAAGTAAGCATGCTGATTTAGAAGAGTAGTACCTACTTTAGGGTTTCTTCATGTGTTGTTGTTCCAAGCCTTTGCTTGTTACTTCATCGTGAGAAGTGACTAGCTCCTATCCTACATCAGAGAAGACCTAATTTTAAATCAGATTAGGGTTTGCTGTATTGACTATTTTGAGCAATTCATATTCTTCTTTTTGCAAAATATTCACTCACATAAAACATCTTAGACACTCTCTCACAACTTTTTGTTATATACAAATTGTATATTGACATTTTGCATTTATTTAGTGTGTGTAGTATATATATATATATATATATATATATATATATATATATATATATATATATATATATATATATATATATATATATATATATATATATATATATATATATATACATATATATATATACACATATTATATATATATATGTGTGTGTGTGTGTGTGTGTGTGTGAGCGTGTGTGTATGTGTGTGTGTGTGTATATATATATATATATATATATATATTATTTTATATATATATATATATATATATATATATATATATATATATATATATATATATATATATATATATATATATATATATATATATATGTTTGTGTGTGTGTGTGTATACACACAGACACACACACACACATACACACACACATACACACACACACACACACATATATATATATATATACACACATACACACACGCTCACACACACATACATACATACATACATACATATATATATATATATATATATATATATATATATATATATATATATATATATATATATATATATATATATATATATATATATATATATATATATATATATGTATGTATGTATGTATGTGTGTGTGTGTGTATATGTATGTATGTATGTATATATACATACATACATACATACATAGATACATACATACATACATACTGTAGCTCAGTGATGAGTAGCACCTCCTTTAATGTCAATCCGGGAAGACGTGAGGATGGTATGAAGACCTCAAGCAAGTGAAGGCACAACTGTGTGAGTGAGAAGCACACTAACATGCACACACATACAGACACATGCGCACACGAGGCAAAGACAAAGAGAGAGACAATGGAATTCTTTTAGATTACTCAAAAGTGCTCTTACAAGTTCAATTCTACAACAAGCTAACCTCAAAAATGAGCTCTCTAGCTCTATTTATAGTTTTTGACTAGCTTTTGGCCCTGTCCAGACCTAGTGTCCGGCCTAGTTAAAAATTAGGTGCTAGGGCCTATTTGAGGGCTCAAACGGAGTCTAAAAAATATGAAAATTGACAGGTAGCTACTTCTAAACCTCCTCAAGCTCAAGGACTCCTTGGCTTGGACAAAATGGAGCTACCAAAAGGTGGAATGGTATTTACAATGATTGTTAGTGATGAGAATCACTGTTATGATACTGTTGATTGGAAAACATTGTATGGCCTACGTGCCAGATCTTCATTGACTACTTTGTCTGCTTGTGCCTTGCTCCAACTCCCTTCTTTGACTTCCTTGTCTTGTGAGTCCTTGGGTACCTTGACTGCTACCAACACCCCCCCTCTCTCGCGTCTGTCGTCCCTGACAAACCCTTGTCTAGCTGAGCGTTGGACATAGTATTGAACCACATCGGAAGCAAGGTGGTGTTCTTCTAGTCGCAGCCCTCGTGCTAGGTCTGTTAACAATGCATCCCAATCCACTAGACCTGGAACGTCTGGATGTGGCACCCGCAATTGATCTGAGTGTATGGTCCTCTCCACAGCAAATAGTTGGAGGAGATGTGAGGGCCTCGGTACGAATATTTTCGAGTGATATTCCCAGAACCCTGTGACCAACATCTCGAAAGTTTGCTTGAAGCAAGCTGGGAGGTATTTTATTCTTGCATGCCAAGCATATATTACCTTGATTGAGGGGGTAGTGCTCATGTCATATACTAGGTCTAGGTTGCCTGCAGTGAAGCCCACTCCTGAGAAATGTGGGTCTTTGATGTTTTTGAATGTTTTGAATGTGATTAGCATTAATTCGAAGATCTTCATGCACATCTGTGCCATCACATCAGGGGTGTTCCGTAGTCGAAGGCTCCAGTGACGGATGGTAGAAATCATATAAGCAACGGAGGGAGGGCCTTGTGGAGGTGCTAGATAGACACAATTCAACCACCTTGCACAGCCTTTGACGTTCTTGACAGCAATGGCAAACTCGGGCCAGGTGCGTCTGCGGAGGACTAGAATGTAACATGGGTTATATTTTATAAATAGTGGCATGTTATTCGAGGTACGAACCATTTCGGGATAGGTCTCGAGAAGACGGATCCGCCAGGTGGGTTGAAAGGTTGACCCTTGTTCAGCCCGTTCGGGTAGATCATCAAGACCAAATTGAGTGGCGAAAGTCGGGGCTTTGCCACATCTTTGTTGAATCTTTGCATTGTAGTCAGCCAAGAGTACACAATATGGCACGTATTGATCATCGTTAGTGCCGATCCAGCAGTGGTGTGACATGTTCAGGAAGTATTTTGAGTTTATGATAGTGTCCTCCAATTTAGCCATTGATTGGATTTGGACTGCCACTCAATCTTCATGGGTGCTGGCATACAAGGCAGATGAAGAGCATACCAGCACAACAGAGCGGTCATGCACAATACAGCAACAAGGCCTAATCATTTTTTCCATGGACCATTCACAACTCAAGTGATTTTAATCACTACATAAACATTGTAAATTCCATTTTTGGTAGAATAGACTCCATTTTGTTCAAACCGAGGAGTCCTCGAGCTTGAGGAGTATTAGAATTAGCTACATACCAATTTTCATAATTTTTAGACTCTGTTTGAGCCCTCAAATAGGCTCTAGAACCTAATCTTTAATGAGGCCGGACACTAGGTCTGGACAAGGCCAAATCTAGTGAGAAAACTATAAAAAGAGCTAGAAAGCTCATTTTTGAGGTAGATTGTTTGTGAATTGAGCTTATGTAAGAGACTTTTTGACTAATGAAAAGAACTCCATTGTTCCTCTCCTTGTTCTTGCCTTGTGTGCGCGTGTGTGTATGTGTGTGCGTGTTTGTGTGCTTCTCACTCACGCACTTGTGCCTTCACTTGCTCATAGTCTTCATACTAGTCCTCACGTCTCCATGGATTGACAATTATGAGGTGAATCTTCTCACGTTGGTACTCACCATTGTGCTAGAGTGACAACAAATTTGGCGCCGTTGTCGGGGAGAGAGCTTCGAGGACGAGCGTGTGATCGTAAGACGTCGAGTTGAGACATTGGAGTTATAGGTAATATCCTTTCTTTTCCTTATTTTTCTTCCATTTTTCTTATTTTTGCATCACCATCATCATCCCCACCATCTCTCACCTCCATCTACATCTCCACAAAAATTTCAGTTTTTTGGTCATATTCCACTCCCCACCTCATTTCCCTCATTTCATTGTGAGAGAGAGCGAGAGAGAGCTTGCATGCGATCTATTTTTGTGTGTTTTTTTGAGCTTTTGTTGCAGGGACTAGCTGTACCACCATCTCCAGCAGCTTGTGCAGGTACGACTGACTCTGCACAAGTCCCGGGACGACTACCTCTGTCTATCGCGACAGACAAGAAAACTTGATATTTTTTGAATGCGTGTTTGGCACGGTAACCTACATCATTAGAGCACTCCAAATCAATAGAAGTTTTTAAAAAATTTGCGTTTTTTCAGTCTATCGCGACAGACACCGTCTATCGCGACAGACCAAACCACGACAGACGATAGACCCCGTCTATCGCGACAGACACCTGTCTATCGCGACAGACCAAATTCCACGACAGACTCAGTCTATCGCGACAGACACCGTCTATCGCGACAGACCAAACCACGACAGACGATAGAAACTGTCTATCGCGACAGACCAGTCTATCGCGACAGACACCGTCTATCGCGACAGACCAGTCTATCGCGACAGACACCGTCTATCGCGACAGACCACTCTATCGCGACAGACATCGTCTATCGCGACAGACACCGTCTATCGCGACAGACCCATCTATCGCAACACACACCGTCTATCGCGACAGACCCATCTATCATGACAGACACCGTCTATCGCGACAGACAGCCCCCCACGACAGCTTGTGTCTATCGCGACAGACACCGTCTATCGCAATAGACAGACATTTTCAGCAAAAAATTCAGGGGTAATTTTTTTGGAAATTTAGGCTAAATTTTGGGCATATTTGCATACTCAAATACTCATACACTTACAAAGGCTTTAGAAAAATGCATTAAAACTCCTGAAAGGTTCTATTTGTCTGTTTAACCCCCTAAACCCTGAACGGTCATAACTTTTTCATACGAAATCCATTTTTTAAGCTCTAGGGCTTGTCAGAAAGCTCGTGTCGAAATCCATAATGCGTTGATTTTCAGATATGATATTTTGAAGTTGACCTACTGAGGGGTAGGTACACCAAGAGAGCTCTAGAGGAAAAAATTTTTGACAATAGCAAAGGGGGAAAAAAGGGTCATTAAAAGTGTCTGTGATAAATTGTTTGTCAATTGAAGGATCAAGTTGGAGCTAAACTTGGGAATTTTTTACAGGATTATCGAGAGCTCCTGGAGAAATCAAAGCGAGTGCCATTGGGTGCAAGCTTGGGAACGTGCTTCCTGGGTAGACAAGCATCGCCAGGAGGAGCGACTTCAGGTTGGAACATCTCTTAACCCCCTCAGTCCATTCTTAGCATAGGCTAAGTGCGAGTAGTTGTCCTGATTGACTAGGGGTACGATACGAACACTCAAGTTTGAAGAGCCTTTAATTTCTCAAGTGCACGGATAGGCTAAATTGCAGTCTAGGGACAACTTAAAGGAAAAGTAATTAAACTAAGTGGGCGAGAAACATCAAATACGACACACTTAAGTGCTCCTGACGACGCTTAATTAAAAACAAGAAAACACATACAAAGGAACTCAAAAGGAACAAGTGATTGGTACCAAAGAATCAACAACATACAAAGGGCATATGAACCTGAGATCGGGAAGACACCTAGGGAGAGACCGTCAAAGCGTTAGATCATCCGAGGCGAGCGTCAACCATACAGCCAGATCTTGGGCCCAACAATTGAGTGATTACCCCTACGCTCTAGACTCAGGAAGTAGTGACTCTGAGATGTCTTATAACATGGAAGGACATGTAGGTAGCTCAGGAGTGGCATACCTAGAAAGACCTGAGGGTCCCTACAAAACTCAATTGGAATACATCCAGACCAACCGCCTAGGTGCACGCATCTATGAGGATGGACTGAAAAGATCTGTTGTCCTAATTAAAAACCCGGATCAACCCATTGGACTAGAACACCCTGTAGTCAAGTTCGAAAATGGTGCATACATAGATAAAGAAGGAACAATGTATGTGGTCACCAGCCAACCTGAAAGGATAGATGAGTTTGGCAATATAATCTCAGAACCCGAAATAGGTGACATAGAGCAAGGGAACTTAGGAAAGGAGCCAAAAACCCCTCGAGGCAAGTCGGTTCTAACGAGAATAATCACTCCAGAGTTAGTTCTCCAGGACAATAAGAGCATAGAGTTGCTCGTGAATCGAGAGACAGATGAGGCTTTTTGGAGGTACAAGAAGGAGCTGGAACATCTCAAGCTCATGGGACTCAAAGAGAACGGAGTAGGGATAGACCTGAGGTGAGCTTTGCTAACCCACTTGGGATAGAAAGAACAAGGACTGAGATGGATAGAATGGACCAATTCCCTCTCCCAAGGCCTAGAGAACACGCTAGAACCTTAAGACCCACACAATTAGTAAAGTCCATGAAGAACTGCTTCGATGGCACAGGAGACCCGTATGACCATGTAGCGGAGTTTAGGCAAGTTTTGAGATCTGAACAAGTGGAAGATTTGTTCACTCAATACAATGCTTTTGGCCTAACACTCAAGAACACTGCCTTGACGTGGTTTCAACCACTTCACCAGGATCAGTACAGAAATATAGACCAACTTCTTGAAGCATTCATCACTAAATTTTCCAAAAGTGGTATTAGGCATAACACATCCTCCCTGATATACAGCTTCAAGCAAACACCTCAAGAGAGAGTAAGGCTCGCAAGAAGAAGGTTTAGGCAATACCTAGAGAGATGCCCTGCTCCAGAGTTACCCACTCCAGCCAAGCAAGTGGCCTTATTTTTAGATGGATTGTTAAGCACCAAACTGAGATCATATGTGTACTTGAAGGACCCTAGATCCATAGAAGAATGTGTACGCATGTGCATAGACATTGAGGATAATCTAGGGGAGGAATTAGAGCTGTCAAAAATCTATAAAGATTCAGATAGTTCTAGTAGCCTCATTTCCTCACAATCCACATCAATTGAGGATCTAGCAGAAAAGGTAGCTCTGAAATTAGGTGTCTCTAGCAAGCAGATTCCTAGATTTGCCCCCGGAAAACGATGCTATACCTGTGGAGGAGACCATATGGCTAATGTGTGCCCTATCATGGCCCAACCCCAGGTGAACCCTAACAGCCAATACTGCACCATAGAAAGGCGATACACCAATCACACTACACAAGACTGCCCATACAACAAACAAGCTGTTAGACAAAATTATCCTCAGCCATATCCACAACCAGGAAAGTACTCTAATCAGTACCCACAACAATAGTATGCTAGGCCTCAGCAAACGTATCAACCACCCTACCAAGGGAAACAAAGACCGCAACCAGTCCTAGCGCAGCAACCCCCTGCCCCCACCAACGTGATTCTAGTGAAGTATGCAGCGGCAGAAGAAAATATAAATAGAGATTTAGTGCCAGTGACATCCTCGCTTTCAGAAAGTGATCCAAGTGATCATAGTTTTGACTCCACCCATGTTGAGAGCCCCCAAGCCTACTACATGCAATCACCGGAGCATAGTGAGTCATATTATTATGAAGAACCAAGTGAATCTAGTTGGGAGCCAGAATACGCAAATGTCATGTACGCAAACCCCAACGTGAGATCCCAACCTAGGCCGATGAGACCTCCATTTCCTAGAGGGCCATGCTATCGCTGTCAAGGAGATCACCTCATTCGTGATTGCCCTCTACCTGCACCTACACAAACCCAATCCGTGACAATTCAAGGCTTTTGTCCTAATTGTGGAAAGGAGCATTTGTTACGAGAGTGTCCCAAGAATCCTGCCAATATGCCAAAAATTGCTCCTATCAATGTCATCGGGCTAGTGGTGGACTCCACGGGAAGTGTGACTTCCACGGCTCCAGTACAAGTCATCATGAGGGCTCAGGCACTTAAGCAAAACCAAGACTTAGGCCAGGAGAAGAATGCGGAGGCTAGTGAGACTGAGATCCAGAATAAGAAGAGAACAAGAGCTTGGAGAGATAGTCGTGAACGCATGAAGAGGCAATGGGCAAGAAAGATGAGCGAACTAGAGGAAAGTCTGCGAGAGACCAAAGCCAAGATCATAGAAATCACCTCTCAAACGCACTCTCACACATCACTCCCAGTACCATCCCCACCACCTTCCATCCCTCAACCTTCTAATTCACCAAATGTAACCCACCCACCACCCCGGGTAGGATCAGTCTTAGCAGATCCCACTCCCAAAGATATAGACATGATGCTTAAAGCATATCAGGCTTGGATCCACGAAGGGCCAAATGTAACGGATCATGAAAGATGCTACCCTAGGGTGGACCTAGAGCTTGAACGAACCAAGTTGTGTGCCAAGATGGTGGAATTGGCCCAAGCCATGTTTGAGGCCAGTCGCCTCTTCAATTGCTCTAATTCCACTAGAACACCATTGCATTTTGATGGGCTATTGGATAGATTGGAGACGATAATTGCAAAGTCTGCAAAGGGAGCCAACTTCCAGGCCAAGGAGAAGGCAAACGATGGAATAATCATTCCTCCCAAGGAAGCTTATGTGCCTAAATCCATGGAACCAGACACCTCTTCTTCCATGAATAGATATTCACCAGAGTTCCTGAGAGAGATTCAAGAAGAAAAGTGGGCAAAGGAAAGTGAAGTCCCTCCTCCCATTGAACTTGTGGATGACACACACGATCAATTCCCACAAGACCTTCCTTCCATTTATGGAGACCAGGAGAGTGCCCAATCTCTAGAGAGATTAGACTTCGAGTCCAATTCCTTACAAGAGCTACCACATTTCACAGGTCCATGGGAAGCTAAGTCTACTTGTACGAGAGCACCGACCGTCATGGTCAGAAACGAAGATTCAGTCATACCTAGGAACACGGAGGTAGTGAAGAACACCAAAGTGCAGTGCAATCTCACTTTGGAAGAGCTGCTTAAGGTTAGACCAGAAGTGTGCAAACATGTAGCCAATCAAGTGCCCGAAGTAGCAAAACTGCGTTCCCAGGTAGGATCTCAAAGAACAGTGCCAGAAATACCCTTGGACAAGATAGGAGACATGAGCGAGGGAGAAGAAGGAAACACCTATCTCCCCATCACTCATTAGGGCTACACAACCAAGGCCATTTTGGACTCAGGTGCAGGAGTTGCAATTGCTACCACTTCCTTATGGAAACCTTGGGGCAAGCCAGCACTCAGGCCGACGAGAATGAAATTGCAGATGGCTGACGGTCACATAGAAAGACCCTTAGGACTACTAGAGGGGATAACTCTCACTACTTGTGGTGTAGAGTTTGAGCACACATTTGCTATCTGTGACTTTAGCAAAAATCAAGCCTATGAGATGATTTTGGGAAGACCCTTCTTGAGGCAGTTGCAAGTGGTACAAGATTGGGGGACCAATTCTTTGTATTTGCAACACTTGGAGTCACTACCAAAGTGAATCTCAAAGATTTCTCTCATAGAGATGTGCCCCCTATTCAATGGAATCCTGTCCATTGAGCTAAAGATGATACTGAGTCCGTGCACTCCATAGGATCAGGATCCTCATGGATGCATGAAGACACTCATTTGTGGATGTGTAAAGTGGTAGTAGAAGAAGAGAAGAGGGAAAAAGCTAGAGAGGTAGGTGCAAAAGATACCTATAGATCGACTCAAGACCCAACCTATGCACCGGTAGTATTTCCTGACGAAGAGTTTGAACCTCATGGTTGGGCAGAAATCTTAGCAACTATGGATGTAGCCATCAATGAAGAGCAATGGACACCTCACTGTGATGAGGATGGCTATGACATTTCAGTTTTCACAATAGAGCCCATCCTGTGTGATCCAATCATTGAAGAATGTGAACCTAGCACTGATGCATTCGAGGATGCAAGTGACTCTGATCTAGATTCAATCATCATGGACCCACCATTTGCATCAGATGAAGAATACTTCTATGAGGTAGAAGTCCACCTGCAGATACATGAAGAGCACACTAATGATGTGAGATTAACCACACAAGTGACTACCAAGAGTGAAGGAAAGAAAAGAAAGAAGAAAGAAGTGACTCCGGAGGAAGAGGAATCCTTGTTCGAGGTCCCAGAAAATTTCAAGAAGTATAAAATAGAAGATAGAAGGGTCATGGTGAGAATGCCTAAACGTGAGGCACAATCAGGAGAGGCCTATGATAGCAAGGAAACTACCAAGAAAATAGTGGTAGCCATAGAAGAAGGAGAAGAACGATGCACTTACATAGGGCATGACCTGACGCAGAAGAAGAGCAAGAGTTGATTGCCTTGCTAAGAGAATACAGAGATGTATTCGCTTGGAGTTACAAGGACTTGAAAGGTGTGGACCCTGACATATGCTCACACACTATCCCCATGACCTCAGAGGCCAAGCCCTCTAAGCAGAAGCCCTACACATACAATGACAACTATGCTGCCAAGATCAAAGAAGAGATAGATCGCTTAGTTGAAGCTGGATTTATCTATGAAATTGAGCACACTGAATGGGTATCCCCCATTGTAGTGGTGCCCAAAAAGAATGGCAAATTACGTGTCTGCATTAACTTGAAGAAGGTCAACGCAGCCACTATCAGAGATAGTTATCCGCTTCCAATCACCGAGCATCTATTAGAAAGGGTAGCAAGCAAGGAAGTATACAGCTTCTTGGATGGGTTCTCTGGTTACAATCAAGTAGCCATTGCACTAGAAGATCAGCATAAGACGGCTTTTGCCACAGAGTGGAGCATATTCGCTTTTAGGGTAATGCCATTCAGGCTTACAAATGCTCCTGCAACCTTCCAGAGATTGATGTGCCATGTATTTAAAGAGTTCTTGAGGAAGAATTTGGAAGTCTATGTTGATGATCTCTGTGCTCATTCTAACATTAGACAAACACATATACCTGAACTCAAACAGATCTTTGACGAATGTAGAGAATATCAAGTCTGACTGAACCCAGAAAAGTGTGTTTTCATGGTCAGGCAAGGCAAGATTTTAGGACACATAGTGTCAAAGAACGGCATCTCCACTGACGAAGAGAAGGTAAGGGCTATTGCAGAACTACCTAGGCCAAAGAATGTCAAGGAAGTGCAAGCTTTCATGGGGCATTGTGGCTATTACCGACGTTTCATACACATGTATGCCATCATTGCAAAGCCTTTATACGGACTTTTGACAAACTTAGAGTGGACTGATGAGTGTGAGAACTCCTTCAATGAACTTAAATGGCGGTTATGCTCAGCACCAATCTTGACTACACCAGATTGGAATAAGCCCTTCCATGTGCATGTGGATGCATCCAATTATGCCATTGGATGTGTGCTTGCACAACCTACTGGTGAAGGTAATATGGATCTTCCAATTGCCTATGTGAGTAGACAGTTGAATGCAGCTGAACGGAACTATACCACTACCGAACGAGAGGGATTAGGCATGGTATATGCGGTTAAAAAGTTTAGGCATTATTTGCTTGCAAATAAGTTTAAATTTTTCACTGATCATCAAGCTCTACTATACTTGGTAAACAAGCCATGCAATAAAGGCAGATTAGTAAGATGGTTCCTCTTGCTAATGGAATACGACTTTGAGGTAGTGGTGAGAAAAGGGAAGACTCATTTGAGAGTAGGTCATCTATCGAGACTCACATCCGGAGAAGCACCGCAAGGAGTATCAGGTGATCTTCCTGATGCTTACTTGTTTAATTTGGAAGTGGTACCTCAGTGGGCTAAGCCATTAGTTCCAGTATTGACATACGGGTCTAACCACCCAATAATGAACACACAAGATAGGGAGATAGTAAAAGCCCAAAAGTACCATATCATGGCAGGAAGTATGTACAAACATACCAATCAAGGAGTACTAGCCTGTTGTGTAGAAGAGGATGAGTATGCCAAATGGTTGCAATTAGCACATGTGGGTGCATTAGAGCAACACTACTCAAGACAAAGAACCCTACAGACATTGAGGAGACTTGGAGTACACTGGCCAACTATGGAAGCAGATGTTTATAGGATGTGCAAAGAATGCCCAACCTGCCGCACTAAACCACTAGTGGAACACGCCACTCTTTATCGAGTATCTCTAGTGCCAGATTGGAGCGAACCATTAGTAGCCTTTCTGAGGACGAAAACATTCCCTCAAGAGATGACATTGGCTAGACAAAGGAGCTTAGAACAAGAAGCTATAGACTATGCTCTCATTGGAGCTAATCTATACAGACGAGGAAAAGATGGGTATCTTAGAATATGTGTTCATGAGAGAGAATATCTTAAAATCTTGGAAACTGCTCACCAAGGTGTAGCAGGAGGACACTTCGGACCGGATAGAGTAATCAAGGCAGTGCTTTTTGCAGGTCTTTGGTGGCCAACCCTTCACATGGATGCACATGCCTACGTGAAGAGGTGTGATGTTTGTCAGCGAACTCAATATCCTATACGAAAAGATGAGATGCCATTGAAACCTATGATGGGTGGACGTGCATTCTCTAAGTGGGGAATAGACTTTGTTGGTCCTATTAATCCCCCAGCTAAGGGCTCACATGCTGAGTATATCATTGTGGCCACAGACTATCTAACGAAATGGGTAGAAGTAAAAGCTACGACGAAGAATGATGCACAAACCACTGCTAAGTTCTTACTTGAGAACATATTCACTAGATATGGGCTACCAATAGAGCTAGTAAGCGATAGAGGCACACACTTCTTGAATGAAGTCATTGAGAACCTTCTCCAAGAATTCTTGGTAATACATAAGAAGTCGGCTCCCTATCATCCACAAGCTAATGGACAAGCCGAAAGCACGAATAAGATTCTGTGCAATGTGCTCACCAAATTAGTGAATAACAAATGCTCTGATTGGGACAAACAGCTACACCATGCTGTTTGGGCATATAGAGTTGCCTATAAAACGGTACTCCAAGCCACACCCTTTCAGATGGTTTTCGGCCAGAATGCAGTGCTACCATTGGATTTTTTGATACCAACCTTGAAAGTAGCACAAGAGCATGATTGGATAGGCCATGAGTTGTCCTCTAGAATCTTCGATCTTGAACGATTAGGTGAAACACGATTGAGGGCTGTAGCAGGAATTTATGCAGCCAAGAAGAGGCAAAAGGCATATTTTGATGCACACGTGAAGGATAAGGGCTTGAAAGCAGGAGACCTAGTCCTAGTCTACACCTTGAAGCAACATGCACGGAAGTTAGAGAAGAGAGGTTATGGGCCAATGATCATCAATAGGATCTCCACAAGTGGAGCAGTGCAACTAGCCACTGTAGAGGGTGATATTCTACCAAGTTACATAAATGGATGCAGAGTCAAGTTATATCAAGAACCCTTGACTGAAGAGATGCTAAATCGACTCAACACTGCCAAGAAACGTAAAGAAGAAGAGAAACGAATCGAGAAGAAGCACAGGCAGAAGCTTTAGAACGCATCGGACGAATGAAATTGAGGAGACAAGGTAGAGGCCAACCCATGCCTGACACTCAAGAATCTCTAGGCTATCCCATGGCCATGTGCGAGGCTTCAGGTGGACATTCCCATAGAATAATCGACCGACGGCCTTTTGTAACCCTAGAAGTAGGACAAGGAGAGAGTGTAAGGATAGTGAGAGCTTTAATTGACTCAGGGGCAGCCACTAGTGCAGTTCGACTTTCTTACTGCCAAGAGCTGCAATTACAAATCAATCCTATAGAGGCATATCTCATAGGATTGGGGGTGTGGAAACCCCTTGCATTGGTGAGGTGGAACTTCCCCTCTACATTCAAGAGGTGCTAATGGCAGTCAAAGTGCTAGTGTGTGAAGACGAGGATCTTACCAAACCTCTGTCCTGGGCCAAGAATGGATTTATGATCATGCAGTGAGCCTCAACCTAAGAAGTGGACTTCTTCAGGCATGGGTAGGCCAAAACCACATAATGATTGAATTAGAAAATCAAGCACATAGGCCGCTAGACGAGGCACCGAATCCTGGTCCTTCCAGGAGTCCACCTAAAATGAACCATGCTACTCTTGACCAAAGTTCTATGGTGCAAAAGATTGCCACTCATGACGAAGGTACAGAAGTCAACGAGGAGTTCCCTTCTTTTCCAAAGAGAATTCGAGGAAAGCAAGCCGGAAAATATACGATACAGAGGAGCCCGAGGACCAAGAAGAAAGAACACCAACCGGTACAATACAGAATACCCCATGGCATGAAGCAGATCTGGGTACGCAAAGGTGAACAACCCTCGGCTTTGGAGACAGGATTCCAAAGAAGCACCAAGCAAGCTACAGTGTCGAGGACTACAGTGAAGGAGTACCCTAGGCATCAATCTAGACAAACCATTTCTATTTGGGTTCCAAAGCAGTCAATGAAGGCTATCCCAAAGGCTAGACAAATATGGGTGCCCAAGACCTGCTTACTAGCTCAAATAACTTCACCTCCAATCACTAGATCAAACCAACACTCACGAGTCCTATTGGCTCCCATCCAAAGGCAAACATCTACACTCCACACCACCACATTCTCGGTCACGCCTCGGAATGTGTGGAAATGGGTACCCAAAAGGTCCCAAACCCAACACACTCCAGTACGCAAACCTTCACACATCATCGCCAATAAAAGCAACGATTCCAGCATCAAAGTTTGGAGACCTAAACCCCATATCAAACCCCCTGACCCACCTCTGTAAATCCTTCCCCTCTGATGTAGGTGCATTCTGAGAACATTGCACAACCAAAGTATGCATCTAGAGTGAACCCTAACCTACTAACCCACATGTACACACATCACGAACACTTCACCCACTAACCTCTAACCACTCGGAATGTCATGTTGGTATTGTGGAGGGAACACCATAACATCCTGTTTCCAATGCAATGCTAATGTGCCTCTCTCTTCTTCTAGCAGAGAAGCATCAGCAACTATAAGCACTCTCATGGCAGAAGCAGTAGGTCCGAGCTCACAGGCAGGAATAAGTACTGCAGGAATTGATGTGGATAGTCTACCTGTTGATGTGTCACCAACTGAACGACCTGTGGAGCTGCAACACCTTCAGCAAATCTCAGTACCGGATCCACCCACAGGGATCACAGAGAGAGTCCATGCCAATTCTCATTGGTTCAATGGCATGCCACATCCATTAGGAGAGGCCAAGTACATATGGGAGTCTAAGTATGACAGATCATGGGTCCGATTCCAATTTTTCTCCAAGGAGTTTGAGACTCTACAGAACACAGAAGATCTCCAGACCATATGGCAACGTGTAGGGCTAGCCGAATACTTTGAAGCACCACTACCTAAACCGGATCTCCTCCGATGCTATTATTTGGTCTCCACATTACAAGCTAACGAAGAAAAGGACAAACCAGGAACATTCATACTTCCTTCTTTGCTGGGCAACAACGAGTTGAAAAGGTTTGAACTTACACTGGAATTGGTGAGCGCTGCTTTGAATATGTACGGCACACATGTACCTTTTGAGAAGGATGCTCCCATTCCCACTAACATGAAGGATCGGAAACTACTGAAGCTTAAAGACATGGCAGCACTCACACCAAATGTATCCATCCCTCTCCGTATGTGCATGCAACATTTTGCTTTCCCTGGTCAAGATCGCTTCACACAACTGCACAAAAGAATCTGGTTCGCTCTTTACTTGGCAGAGACAGGTGCGTTACCGATTAAGCTTCCTGTATGGATTGTGGAGCAGTTGTATGAAGCAAATAAAAGGTCATCTAGGAAATTAGTGGTGAACGATTGTTGCGCAATCACACGCATTATCTACCGGTGCTTAGCATACGATGTACCCATTGAACGTGCTTTAACTTGGGCACAATTACAAATGTTTAAGAGACTTAAAACTGCCACTCATCAATCCAAGCGCATGAGGGGCTCAATTCCTTGTGTCCATACACGTGAAGTTCTGACCACTCCAGAAGTCTTGCCACGAGGGGAGGCCACTGTACCTCCCTTTACCATTAGAATACCCAGGTCTGGATCTGAAACTACAACACAAGCTGCCCCTTCGACTCCTCCTGTTCCATCCGAATTTGAATTTGCTACGACTGGAGATGCTAAAGGGATGGGTCCCCTTGACTTCGAAGCATTCTCACAAAGTACACAACTCTCTGATGTAGAGTTTTATTCAGATACAGAAGAATAGGGCACATCTTCACAAAGAAGGAGAAAATCCACAGAAGGTCGCCATGTACATTGGGGTGACGATCAGCAAGGTCAACAACAAGGACACCTAGAAGAAGAAGGAGCAGATGAAGAGGAGACCACTGAAGCCCCCGCTTATACAGCAGAACTCCGAAGGCTGTATCAAATCATGGAACGAGTGCGATCGCAACAACTGCTCACCGAATAGAGCAGTAGGGTACTCATGGCTCAGCTTTTGGAAGAAGCAAGAGTTGACTCAGAATACAGTGAAGGTCTCTTATTGATGGCAGAAACCTACGGGGTAGTAGAAGCAGTTCGAACCGCGATTCGGAGGTCTCCAGTTCAATATGATCCACGAAGATTCCAAACACGACCGCGGTCAGGCAAAAACATCCAAATCCCCGTTACGAGAGGAGAAGGGCCTATTATTACATCAGAACCCATTAAGACAACCTCCCAAGCAGTTGTAACTTCTGGCCAAGAGCACTCAGTCACCCATGATGAATCAACCGAGCCACTACCACCCACACCCCCACCATCGCCTCCCAGAACAGAAGCCGTGGAGATCACCTCGACCACTCAACCACCGAACAAACCTTCATCTTCCGTACTCCCACCTCTAGTTCAACCCGATTCTCCACCTGTGAAAACCCAATCTATGAAGCTACCACCATCACTACACAATCCACCAAATCGCTCATAGAACCTGCCCTAGGACATCCATCCCCCATGCCCTCAGCCATAGGCCATCCCGATTCTAGATCCATATTCTTGGGATTCCCTGGTACCACGCCACCTTTTATGGCCTCCCTGCCTTCAGAATCTCACCTCCCACACCCCATCCCTCCAATTCTCCAACCCCTCCACGCCTTTCTTTCAAGAACATTTCAACCCCGATCTCAATCATTTCCTCTATTTTCAGTTCCCCCACCCTCTTCTCACTTATTCACCACTTTCACACACACACCACCTACCATTCCAATGTATATGGTAGATACCACACTCGCATCCACTCCTGAAAGCATGGACATTTCACCACCCACGGCACCTCCCCCTCCCCCCACGCTTCCACCTCCTCCCATTCCCCCTCCACCAATTTCACCGACACACACGTCTTCAATAGACACATCATTCACTCTTCCCCTTCCCCAATTCCCTTCCCATGCATCTTCCATTGTACACACCACACCCTCATCCATAGGCAATGCATTGGACACTATGCTCACATGTATATCACAGTTAAGGACAGAGTACAATCAGCTCAAGCAACATAATGTACGACTGCAAGAGCACTCGGAGATGCTACAACATCGTCTTGCTGCAATAGAAGAGGAGAATGCTCGCCTCCATACACAATTCCACACTTTACAAGAGGCTCATAGCATATTAGAAGTACAGTTATAGAACACTGACCAGGAAGCAATACAAGTGGTAGAAGGTCATCTACAGACACAGCTAGAACGCAATTCAAAGCTTCAGCGAAATATGGCCCTACTCAAGCGACACCTTGCAGCAGCTCATGAAGAGAATCGACGCCTGCAACTACAGAATCAAGAAAACCTAGAAGTAGCGATCGAAAGCACACCTGGGGCACCCATCAGTCCCTCAAAGTTTCAAGCTGTGACCCCCGACAATATTAAAATCATCTTGGAAGATTATGCTCGATCGCTTGAAGCACATGACCAGTTATCAGAGGAACTGGGTCAACTGAAGCAGAAACAAAGAAAAGACACAACGACTGCCTCGCAAACCACCTCCTCAGCGGCTTCACTTCTCACAGACTTAGAGGCTCTAAAAGATCTCCAGAAACAGGTCACAGAATTGCAAGCACGCCTACTACAATATGAGAGACCTCCATCCCCACCAGAGGCTCCCACCGATGAGGAAACAGTACAAATTCCAGTGGAACAAATGTTTGAAGAAGAATATGACCCACAACCATTCCCAGGAGGTCAACAAACAGAAGAAGGTCATGATACGTTCGAAGCACCACGACCCCCTTGGCTACAATAAGTGGAGGAAATTGGGAGGTCACATGAAGAGCGAACAGTCGTGCAAAATCAGGCCATGAGGGTCATAGAAGATACTGTATTACAATCCAATTACTTCAAGAACTTGTCATCTAGACGGCTTATCCTGTCATCCGAACTCCAATACAGGCCGTACTATATCATTTTGGCTGATTATAACGCAGAAATACAGGGAGTCACAAGCAAGATTCCTACCTTCGCTACCCAGTTTCAACCAGAAGACCTTCCTCCAGACGTGCAAAAAGGCAAAATTCGTCAACCAACATGGCGGCAGAAACTTCTTGAGACATATCCTGAAATGCTGGGGACATGGAACAATGCGCCTTTACATCTCCTATACAATCCATGCTACGGTCTAGTTCCACAGCACAGGTCTTGGAAAGCATTCAACATTAAAGTTCAGAACAATGCACAATGCAAGGAATGGCTAAACTACCCGTACATAGCGCCACCGCAGGGACCACCATCGATAGCGTACATGATGGCCACAATTCGACATTGGATGCCTTGATTGAAGCCCATGCCAGATGTGGCAGCTCAAATGATGCTTAAGATTTTAGATATGATGCAGGTAGTACTGAAAACCTTTAGAAATGCAGCAGCACCACAGGTACGTCTACCGGGGTTTACCAATGGAAATTACGATTTGGTGTATGACATGAGCACCACCCCCAGTATTCGTGTGGCTTACACCTGGCATGCACGCATCAAATACCTCCCTGCATGTTACAAATAGACATTCAAAGAAATGTTCAGATCAGGTTTCTCGGAGTATCACTCGGAGGTCTTCGCATCGAAGCCAACACACCTGCTCCATCTCTTTGCTTGTGAACAAGCCATGTACTCCGAGTACTACACCACACCGCAACCAGAGGTCCCCGGTGCAATAAACTGGGATGCATTGGAAGCAGACCTAGCAAGAGGCTTAAGGATAGGAGAACATGAATTAGCCACCAATGTCATCCAATACTATATCGACCACCCTATAGAGCAGAGGTCTATCAGGGGCGACAGACACTAGGAAGGGGGGAGTGTTGGCATACAAGGCAGATGAAGAGCATACCAACACAACAGAGCGGTCATGCACAATAAGGCAACAAGGCCTAATCATTTTTTCCATGGACCATTCACAACTCAAGTGATTTTAATCACTACACAAACATTGAAAATTCCGTTTTTGGTAGAATAGACTCCATTTTGTTCAAGCCGAGGAGTCCTCGAGCTTGAGGAGTATTCAATTTTCATAATTTTTAGACTCCGTTTGAGCCCTCAAATAGGCTCTAGAACCTAATTTTTAACGAGGCCGGACACTAGGTCTGGACAAGGCCAAAGCTAGTGAGAAAACTATAAAAAGAGCTAGAAAGCTCATTTTTGAGGTAGATTGTTTGTGAATTGAGCTTATGTAAGAGACTTTTTGACTAATGAAAAGAACTGCATTGTTCCTCCCCTTGTTCTTGCCTTGTGTGCACGTGTGTGTGTATGTGTGTGCATGTTTGTGTGCTTCTCACTCACGCACTTGTGCCTTCACTTGCTCATAGTCTTCATACTAGTCCTCACGTCTCCACGGATTGACAATTATAATGTGAATCTTCTCACGTTGGTACTCACCATTGTGCTAGAGTGACAATGGGTTTTAGCTGTCTTTTCGAGTTTCTGAAGCCATTCTGGTGCTTCGACTTCTAGGGTGTCCATTCCTTCCGAGGTTTGCTGACCACGCGGCATCGGCATAGGAACATATGGTTCCTCATACGAATCATCCACCTCAATGGGCACCAATTCATCTGGCTCTGGCTCTATAATTGGAGAGGGTTGTCTTTCATAATCAAGTAACTTCTTCTGCAATTCTTCCACCTGCTCCTTTAATGCCTTTACCTCCTCTGAAGTCGATGCTAACTGTATGACCTTTGGTTGTTCCTCTTGTTCCCTGATCTGGTGGCGCAGGGCATCTCGTTCCTTTTCCATATCATCATGGGCTTCCAATAGATCAGCATAGCTTTCCAGGATTGTCTTCATTGTATCTGAGGGAACTGCTTTAAACTGTTCTGGGTCGATCTCGTGGGGGGAGCCTTCCATTGCAGCTTCTAGATTTTCTTCGTTTTGCTTTTGCAGGTGCTTGTTCTCTTCAAGGGCGGTAGCCATGTGTTTTTTGAGGAGGGTCAAATTATGCCGAACCCTAAGATTATCAGTTTGGTAGAGTTCGAGTAACGCTTCGAGTTGTTTGACATCTGAGGATGTTGATGGTTGGGGTGTCTCAAGGAGGGCTTGATGGGCCTGTTTGAGAGTGGTGTAGCGTTGATTGAGGTCTGTGTTTTCTTCTTCTATATTTGCAAGCCGCCTCTGTAGATGTTGATGGTCCGTAGTTAATTGCCTATGGCGATCTTCGAGACTCTGATATTCGCTCTGTAGTTGATACACACATTGATGTAAAGTAGAAAACATATTATTTACATTGAAGAATTCGGGGAAAGGAGAGGATGCAAGGGGGATGGGGAAGGGAAAGGGAATCGTGAATGAGGTTGAAACAAGTGGTGATGTGGATGGAGGGGGTATGGGAGATTGTGGTTGTGTGTATGGAGGGAGTGGTGCTGTGGCTCGTGATGTTTCCATGGTGTCAACAGTGTGAGTGACGGTGTAGATGGGGACAGTGGGTGGGGTGGATGTGATGTTCGTGAATAATGTCGTGAATGTGGGCATGGTAACTCCTCCAAATTGGATGCCTGGAGAGAGAGGAATTCCCATGACATATGTGGTGATAGTGGAAGGTGAGTGGTGGTGTCATGTGGTGAAGTGAATTGTGCAGTGAGAGGTGAGGAGTGTGGTGATAGTGGTGCCACCTGATGTTCTTCTGTAAGCGTGGTATCTCCTGATGTTGATGTGTCTATGTGGATTTGCTTGCCGGAGCGCATGGGACGGGTAGGCACTCGTTTCTCAAAGCGATTAATAATAGTCATAGCTGAATGAATGGCTTCATCCAGGCCCAGTGCGTTTGCATGGAGGTTCACGGATTCAATAAACATGTCATCCACTCCTTCTTCTGCTAACATCTGACTTATGAGCATCTTTCTTGTTTCGAATGACAGCTTGTGATGTTCTTGGACTCTTTTCATAGTTTTATACAACCTTTTTATTTGTGCCGAATAGGTTGGGGCACCTGCTAGTCCTGGCGTTTCTTCATAGTCTTGATCATGTTCCTCGTCTGCGCCTTCTTCATCAGTCTCTTCTTCATTCTCTTCTACTTCCACTACTTCTGGTTGGATAGGAACAGAAGTCACTGAGGTAGGTTTTGGGCCTTGTGTCTGTGCTTCCTCTATCTCAAGATTAGACTTGTTAATCATTCGAGCAATTTCTTCATCTGTCAGATCATCCAGAGTGTAGCCTTGGGGGAATTCCAGGTCGGAGGGAATCGGAGGGAAAACTAAATTTGTTCCTTCTGCACTCTGTCTGGGAAGGCAAATCGTAAATGGTCAGACACGTCTTGTCTGAGGTGGTGTCACCTCTGGTGTGAGGGTGGCACCCCTTGCTTATGCACAGGGTATTTGAACTGAACCTCTCATTTTGTTAGATGGAGGGCCTGTTGTTGAGAGCCGTCTCTGAAATTCCTGAGCTCTGGACCACACTAGTGCTCTTTGAATATGCACATCATAAGCTAAACACCTGTAAATTATTTTTGACAGGACACAACACCCATGAAGCACGTTCTTCTGTTTCTTATTCCATCGTTGATGTGCTAGGTGGATTTGATCTATGATCCAGTGTAGCCTAGTGATGAGTAGCACCTCCTTTAATGTCAATCTAGGAAGACGTGAGGATGGTATGAAGACCTCGAGCAAGTGAAGGCACAAGTGCGTGAGTGAGAAGCACACTGACATGCACACACATACACACACATGCGCACACAAGGTAAGACAAAGAGTGAGAAGCAATGAAGTTCTTTAGATTACTTCCAAAAAGCTCTTACAAGTTCAAATCAATTACAAGCTCACCCCAAAAATGAGCTCTCTAGCTCTATTTATAGTTTTTGACTAGGTTTTGGCCGTGTCCAGACCTAGTGTCCGGCCTAGTTAAAAATTAGGTTCTAGGGCCTATTTGAAGACTCAAACGAAGTCTAAAAATTATGAAAATTGGTAGGTAGCTACTTCGAATGCTCCTCAAGCTCAAGGACTCCTTGGCTTGCACAAAATGGAGCTACAAAAATATGAAATGGTATTTACAATGGCTTTTAGTGATGAAAATCACTATTGTTGTAGGGATTTCTTCTAACGATTTGACATACACATCTTCGAGCTCCCTACTTGCTCCTTCTCCTTGTGTGTCCCCCTCTTTGATATGCTTTAGTGTCCTGAAAAAATAATGGCCTACTTGCCAGATAGTCGTTGACTACTCTGTCTGCTTGTGCCTTCTCTTCGCTCTGACTCCCTTTGTAAGCTTCCTTGCCTTGTGAGTCCTTCAATTCCTTGACTACTTCTAACACCCCCCCCCTCTCTCGCGTATGTAGTCCCTGACAGACCCTTGTTGAGTGGGTCGTTGGATGTAGTACTCCACCACGTCTGTTGCTAAATGATGTTCTGCAATTCTCAACCCTTTGGCCAAGTCCGTGAGTAGAGCATCCCAATCTACTGGCCCGGGAACCTCTAGATGTGGTATACGTAACTTTTCTGAATGGAGAGCTTGTTCCACTGCAAACAATTGCAATAAATGTGATGGTCTGGGAATGAATATCTCTAAATTATATTCCCAAAACCCCGTGACAAACATTTCTTCAAACGTCTGTTTGAAGCAGGCTGGTAGATACTTTATACGTGCATGCCATGCATATACGACATTAATAGATGGTGTGGTGCTTATGTCGTAGACAAGGTCCTGATTACCTTCATGAAATCCGAGAGCTGACAGATGGGGTTCCTTGACATTCTTGAAGGTCCTGAAGGTGACCAACATGAGCTCAAAAATTTTAAGGCACATTTGGGCCATGACATCTGGTACATTTTTGAACCGGACCCCCCAATGCCGAATCGTTGAAATCATATATCCTATGGTAGGTTGGCCTTTAGGTGGTGCTAAGTAGACATAATTGAGTCATTTCTCACATCCTTTGGTTGTCAGCACAGTTTTTGTGTATTCCGGCCACGACCTTCTTCGAAAGACAGGGCAGTAGCATGAGTTGTATTTGATATACAAAGGCATGTTATTCCATGTCCTTACCATCTCAGGGTAGGTTTCAAGCAGACAAATCCTCCACGTAGGTTGATGTATATTCCCCTGCTTGGCACTTGCTGGGATGTCGTCCGGTGCAAACTGTGTTGCCGAGGTTGGTTCTTTTGAGGTGTGGTGCTTGATTTCAGCATTGTAATCTGCCATTAAAACACAGAAAGGAACATACAAATCATCGGATGTGCCGATCCACCTATGATGGGAGAGGTTTCTAAAGTAATCCGATTTTATGACTACCTCTTCCAAACGTGACATAGACGCTATCTGAACTGCAACTCTGTCATCATGGGTTGTGGCCACTTTCTCTAACCTTTGCATCCATTCAGGAGCCTCGATCTCGACGGTGTCCATGCCCTCTTCTGTTTGCTTGCCCCCTGGTGCAGGCATGGGAACGTATGGGTCTTCAAAGGTTTCCTCTACTTCAATTGGCACTAAGTCTTCAGGTTCGGGTTCTACAAGGGGAGAGGGTTGACGCTTGTATTGCATGACTTTATTTCATAATTCGTCTAGTTCCGCTCTGAGTTTTTCGACTTCTTCAGACGTGTCAACTGCGGTTGTGACTTTGCTTGGTGACTCCTGCTGGTTTGCCAGCTGCTTTAATAGGTCATCTCTTTCTCTTTCTAATGTTGCATGGGCTTCCAGGAGGTCTGCATGGGTTTCCAACACGATTTGCATATTCGTTGAGGGGATGCCCTTGAATCTATCTGGGTCGATTTCCTATGGGGAACCCTCCATTGCTGCTTCCAAGTTTTCTTTGTTCTGTTTCAGTAGTCGTTTATTTTCCTCGAGTGTTGTAGACATGTGTTTGCGTAAGAGGGCCAAGTTGCGTCGAAGCTTGAGATTCTCTGTTATCTGGGAGTGTAGCAGATCATCCATTTGTTGTTTTTCTTCTGCATCTGACTGGGGTGGATTGGCTACTAACTGCTCATGTTGTTCCTGTAAAGTGACATACTGTTGTTGTAGTAGCCGCTTTTCCCTTTCTAGATCATTGAATCGTACTTGAAGTTCTTCATGGCTTCGGAAGAGTCTCGTATGTTGGTTATCAAGATGCTGGTAGTGTTGTTGTAGTTGAGACATACACTGATACATATTATTAAATACATTATTAATAGGGGTGGATGCGGGAAGGGTGTTGAATGCAGAAGGAAAGGGGAAGGGGAAGGGGAGTGTGGATGCGGTGCTGGAAAATGGTGAAGTGGGTGGTGGGGGAATGGGAGATGGTGGGTGTATGGGGGGAGGGAGAGGTGCGGAAGTGGGTGATATGTCCATAAAATCAAAAGTGGATGCCGTAGTGGGAGTGATTGTGAACATGGGAATTGTGGGTGCACTAATAGTGGTGAAAGTGTACAGTGGTGTGTGCAATTGTGAATATGAACCACCAGGAAATGTGATCGGGGGAACGGGGTTTTCCGTGGCTGCGGTTAGAATTACTGTGTCAGTGGTCGTATAGACAAGAGAGGTGGAGATAGGGTGTGTGGGTTGTGTGGGTTGACTGACGGTCTGTGCTTCGGTATGGGTAGTGGACTCGGAGGCGGTGACAGTAGTGGTTACACTGGTAGTGGGAGGTGAATGTGGTGGAGTTGGAGGTAGGGGTGGCAAAGGGGGTGACGGAGGTGCACTTGATGTACGAGTTTCCTCAGTATCATGAACGGTCTGATACTAATACATTCCTCTGTTTTCTTGATCGAGGTGGATGTCTGCCGTATCTTCGCTCCGTTCTTCATGATTGTGCAAGGGCGGTATGCACCGTCTCAAGTACCCCCAACGCATCGGCTATCATGTCAAAGGTTTCTCGGTATTGCTCGTCCACACCTTCCTCCTCAAGGATTTGGTTCATGAGGGCTTTTCCTGCTACTAGGGACAGTCTGTGTTGCTCTTGAACTCTATTGATGGTATCATACAGCTTTTTCAATTCCTTCGTATAAGCCGGGGCTCCTTCAAGTTCCTGTAGAACTTCTTGCTCATATTCATGCGCTTCCTCATTAGAAAATCCTTCCTGTTCATCCTCTTGTTCTTCTTCTTCTTCCTCCTCCACTTCAACTACTCTTGGTTGGACTGGATGGGGTTGGTCTACGACTGTCTGCTGGCTGCTTGCCTGTTCTGCCTCGACTTCCGCATTAACTGCCTCGATTATCCTGGCTACCTCCTCATCGGTTAGGTCTTCTAATGTGAATCCGTGAGGAAACTCTAAGTCTGTTGGTACCGGTGGAAACACCAGATTCGGTCCATCAGTGCTGTGTCTTGGTAATCTGATAGTGAAGGGTTGTACATGCCTCGAAAGTCGTGGAGTTGTCTCAGGTATCAGTGTCGCACTGCGGGCTTGTGCACAGGGCATCTGAACTGCGCCTCTCATTTTCTTTGATGGCGGCCCTGCGGTTGATAGTCTACGTTGAAATTCCTGTACCCTGGTCCAAATTAATGCCCTTTGAACTGGCACATCATAAGCCAAACATCTATACACAATCCTGGTGAGGGCACAGCATCCATACAGTACAGACTTTTTCTTTTTATACCACCTTTGGATTTGGTCGATAATCCAGTGGGGCATGTTGATTGTCAAATCGAAGGCGTCGGCCAAGTATAGACTAAACCATATCTTTGTGGGTGGCATTGTGAACCTCTCCTGAGCGGGGAATGCGAAATGCTGCATGACCATTCGCAAATGAATGGCAATCGTTGGTGTCATTGCTACCATGTCCTTTAATTTTGTCAGATTCATGTTCTTCATATTGTCGGGGACCATGGACTCCTTCTCAGTGGGAATGTGCATTCCTTTCATGTCTAGAGCTTCCCTTACCAGATTGGTAGTCAGCCTGAAGCGCTTCAGCTCATTGCCCCTTGTGAGAGATGGGAGGACAAAGGTGTTGTATCCCTTTTTGTCTTTGCTCGGAGTGAGGATGCTAATCAAATACGAGCATCTTAGAAAGTCGGACTTTGGCAATTGGAATTTGAAGTAATCGTAGAGTCCCACCTTCTTCCATATAGGTTTTAGCCCTTCATTATTTTGCAGTTTCTTAAATTCCCTGGTGAAGAAGTGATACCTGCCCCAGCGCCCGTTGAATTCTATCTCGGCCTCCCACATGTAAGTGCCTTCACCAAGAGATCCTGCCACATCACTAAACCAATGTGAGTTTTTGCTGACCGGCATTGTGTGCCCCTGTGGAGGATTCTGAATTGGTATGGTGTGTAATGCCCTCAATGCCACTAGGTGTTCCTTCAATTCCTCCTCAATGGGAAGACTTTCAATGTCCATGACTTGGGGGCTGGTGCTTGCCTAGGAGCTAGTTCCTGCCGTATCTGCCATGTTACTTCTTGCCTCCTGACTCTGTGAGAATATAGAAACATGTGTTAACATTGTAAAGGACAAGATAGAACCGTTTTTGTCCCCATTACAACATTAACATGAGGTTCGAGAGAGATTAGTAGGTTATTAAGTGCTCGGTGCTTGTGTGTGTAGTTAGGAATTGGGTAGACCTAGGAGCTAAGTGGAATGATGTAGTGTGAGAGTGACGTAGTTAGTAGGTGGGCATGGATTTACAACTGGGGTCCGGGGGTTTATTACAAGTTTTAGGCTGCCAAACACAGTGGATGGGTTTTGATCTTGATTTTGTGGAGACTCTGGAGAGTTTGATAGGAGTATCTGCTTGAAAATGAGGCTTTTTAGGGACCCATTTACAAGTGATTCTACTGGTGCTCATGGAAGAATATGTGTCCGTGTGTGATGTATAAGAATAGGCATCAGATGTTCGAGTGAGTGAAACATGTTGTACCGGGTGTGGCCTCGGTGTAGCTATTTGAGCCCGCAAGAAAGCCTTAGGCACCCAGATTTGTCGTGATTGTGGGCTGACCTTCATCGACTTCTTGGGTACCCACATAGACTTTACTTTCGCAGAAGAATTTATGAAAGACTTCTTATTAGTGTCTTGTTGTTGAGTACTAATAAGAGGTTTTGGCCGTGGGGTTGGCGTGGTCGCAACAGGGTGTTCGCCTTTCCGCACCCACACTTGTTTCAACGGCTGAGACATTCTGCTTCGCACGTTTTTTTGGCCTCCAATATAGGTAGTACACTGCTCCTTCTATATTTGATCTGCCTTTGGTTGCTGCATCCCTCTGGCCTTTGGAAAAGAAGGGAGTGTCATCTTATCCTTACTCCGTTGTTGAAACAATCCTCTTTCTGCATCATACAGTTTTGGACAAGAATAGCATTGTCAACTTCATGTGCACCCCTGGAAGGACCAGGAGTTCGTGCCTTACCTAGTTCCTTGAGTGCCTCATTTTCCAATTCAACTGTAATTCGACTAGGATTTACCCATACCTGAAGAAGTCCACTTCTTAGGTTTAGGTTGACTGCATGATCATAGATCCAGTCCTGACCCAAGACAAGAGGCTCAGTGAGGTCCTCATCTTGACACACTAGTACTTTGACTGTCATTACTTCATCTTGAATGTAGAGGGGAAGTTCCACCTCGCCCATGCAAGGGGTTTCCACACCTCCCAATCCTATGAGATATGCTTCTATAAGATTGACAGTTAATTTCAACTTTTGATAGTACGAAAATTTA
Source organism: Ceratopteris richardii (assembly GCA_020310875.1). NCBI lineage: Eukaryota > Viridiplantae > Streptophyta > Polypodiopsida > Polypodiales > Pteridaceae > Ceratopteris > Ceratopteris richardii. The sequence goes on along the minus strand of CM035418.1, from coordinate 27,080,101 downwards.
ACAGCACTAGTGGCTGCACCTGAGTCAATCAAGGCTCTTACAGTCCTTGCACCCTTTCCTTGTCCTATCTCTAAGGTTATAAAAGGATGTCGATCAATTATCCTATGAGAGCTGATACCTGAAACTTCACACATAGCCACATGATATCCTTGATCTGCATATGCATCTGTCCTAGGTTGCTCTTTACCCTGTCTTCTCAACTTCATTCTCTGGATGCGTTCCAATGCTTCTGCTTGAGCTTCTTCTCGAATTCGTCTTTCTTCTTCTTTGCGTTTCTTAGCAGTGTTGAGTCTACTTAGCATCTCTTCCGTCAGAGGTTCCTGATATAACTTGACTCTGCATCCGCTTATGTAGCTCGGGAGAATATCGCCTTCTAATGTGGCTAGTTGCACTGCTCCTCTTGTTGAGATTCTATTAATGATCATGGGTCCGTAGCCTCTCTTCTCTAGTTTCCTCGCATGTTGTTTCAAAGTATAGACTAGTACTAGGTCGCCTGCCTTCAAACCTTTATCCTTAACGTGGGCATCAAAGTATGCCTTCTGTCATTTCTTAGCTGCATATATCCCTGTAGCCGCCCTCAGTCTTGTTTCTCCTAATCGTTCAAGGTCAAATAGTCTAGAGGAGAGTTCATGACCCGTCCATTCATGCTCTTGTGCTACTTTCAATGTAGGTATTAAGAAGTCCAATGGTAGCACTGCATTTTGGCCAAATACCATCTGAAAGGGGGTGGCTTGGAGTACCGTTTTGTAGGCGACTCAGTATGCCCAAACAGCATGGTGTAGCTGTTTGTCCCAATCAGAGTGTTTATTGTTCACTAATTTTGTCAGTACATTGCATAAGATCTTATTGGTGCTCTCAGCCTGGCCATTAGTTTGGGGGTGATAGGGGGCAGACTTCTTATGTACTACCAAGAATTCTTGGAGCAGATTTTCAATAACTTCATTCAAGAAGTGAGTGCCTCTTTCACTGACTAGCTCTATAGGTAACCCGTATCTGGTCAACACATTCTCAAATAAGAACTTAGCTGTTGTTTGAGCATCGTTCTTCGTTGTGGCTTTTACCTCTACCCACTTGGTTAGATAGTCTGTGGCAACAATGATATACTCAGCATGGGAACCCTTAGCTGGGGGATTAATAGGACCTACAAAGTCTATTCCACACTAGAGAATGCACGTCCACCTATCATAGGTTTCAGTGGCATCTCATCTTTGCGTATAGGACATTGAGTTCTCTCGCAAACATCACACCGTTTCACATAGGTATGTGCATCCATCTGAAGGGTAGGCCACCACAAGCCTGCAAATAGGATCGCTTTAATCACTCGGTCTGGTCCAAAATGTCCTCTTGCTACACCTTGATGAGCAGTTTCCAAGATCTTGAGATATTCACTCTCATGGGCGCATATTCTGAGGTAACCATCTTTACCACGTTTGTATAGATTATCACCAATGAGTGAGTAATCCAGGGCTTCTTGTTCTAAACTCCTTTTCCTAGCCAGAGTCATGTCTAGAGGGAATGTTTTCGTCCTCAGGAAGAATACTAGTGGTTCACTCCAATCTGGCACTATGGACACTTGATAAAGAGTGGCATGTTCCACAGGTGGTTTAGTGCAGCAGATTGGGCATTCCTTGCACAACTTTTGGACATCAGCTTCCATAGTCGGCCAATGCACCCCGAGTCTCCTTAGTGTCTGTAGGGTTCGTTGCTTTGAGTAGTATTGCTCTAATGCACCTACATGTGCTAATTGCAACCATTTAGCGTACTCATCCTCTTCCACACAACAAGCCAAGATCCCTTGATCTATGTGCTTGTACATACTACTGGGTGGTTAGGCCCGTACGTCAATACTGGCACTAGTGGCTTAGCCCACTGCGACACCACTTCCAAATTAAACAAGTAAGCATCAGGAAGGTCATCTGACACTCCTTGTGGGGCTTCTCCAGATGTGAGCCTAGAGAGATGGTCTGCTCTCAAGTGAGTCTTCCCTTTCCTTACCACAACCTAGAAATCATATTCCATTAGCAAGAGAAACCATCTTATTAATCTTCCTGTATTGCATGGCTTGTTCACGAGATATAGCAGTGCTTGATGGTCAGTAAAAAATTTAAACTTATTTGCAAGCAAGTAATGTCTAAACTTTTTAACTGCATATACCATGCCTAGTCCTTCTCTCTCTATAGTGGTATAATTTCGTTCAGCTGCATTCAATTGTCTACTAACATAGGCAATTGGAAGATCCATATTACCTTCACCGGTAGGCTGCGCGAGTACACACCCAATAGCATAATTGGATGCATCAACATGAACATGGAAAGGCTTATTCCAATCTGGTGTGGTCAAGATTGGTGCTCAACATAATCGTCGTTTAAGCTCATTGAAGGAATTCTCACATTCGTCAGTCCACTCGAAGTTAGTCAAAAGTCCATACAGAGGCTTTGCTATGATGGCATACATGTGTATAAACCGTCGGTAATAACCGCAATGCCCCATGAAAGCTTGTACTTCCTTGACATTCTTTGGCCTAGGTAGCTCCGCTATGGCTCTCACTTTCTCTTCATCAATGGATATGCCATTCTTTGACACTATGTGTCCTAGAATCTTGCCTTGCCTGACCATAAAAACGCACTTTTCTAGGTTCAGGCAGACTTGATATTCTCTACATTTGTCAAAGATTTGTCTGAGTTCAGGAATATGGGTTTGTCTAATGTTGGAATGAGCACAAAGATCATCAACATAGACTTCTAAGTTCTTTCTCAAGAACTCTTTAAATACATGGCACATCAACCTCTGGAAGGTAGCTGGTGCATTGGTAAGCCCAAATGGCATTACTCTAAAGGCAAATATGCCCCATTCAGTGGAAAAAGCCATCTTATGCTGATCTTCTAGAGCTATGGCTACTTGATTGTAGCCCGAAAATCCATCAAGGAAGCTGTACACTTCCTTGCCTGCTACTCTTTCTAAGAGATGCTCTGTGATAGGAAGCGGATAGTTATCTCGAATTGTGGCTGCATTGACCTTCTTCAAGTTAATGCATACACGCAGCTTTCCATTTTTCTTGGGCACCACTACGATGGGGGATACCCACTCAGTGTGCTCAATTTCGTAGATGAATCCAGCTTCAACCAGTCTATCTATCTCCTCTTTGATCTTAGCAGCATAATTATCATTGTATGTGTATGGCTTTTGCTTAGAAGGTTTGGCATTTGAGGTCATGGGGATAGTGTGAGCATATGTCAGGGTCCATGCCTTTCAAATCCTTGTAACTCCAAGCGAATACATCTCTGTATTCTCTTAGCAAGGCTATCAATTCGTGCTCTTCGTCTCCCGTCAGGTCATGGCCTATGTACGTGCATCTCTCTTCTTCTTCTTCCACGGCTACCACTATTTTCTTGGTGGTTTCTTTGTTATCATAGGCCTCCCCCAATTGCGCCTCTCGTTTCGGCATTCTGATCATGACTCTCTTGTCATCTATCTCATACTTCTTAAGATTTTCCGGGACCTCAAACAAACATTCTTCATCTTCTGGTGTGACTTCTCTCTTCTTTCTTTTCTTTCCTTCTTCCTTCGGGGTCACATGTGTGGCTAGCCTTACATCATTTGTAAGCTCTCCGTGCCTCTGGGGTTGAAATTCTACTTCATAGAAGTAGTCTTCATCTGATGCAAAAGGTGGGTCCATAATGATTGACTCTAGATCGGAGTCACTTGCATCCTCAAATGCATCAGGGCTAGGTTCACACTCTTCTAACACTGCCTCTCCCATGATCAGCTCTATGGAGAAGACTGAAATGTCATAGCCATCTTCATCACAGTGAGGTGTCCATTGTTCTTCATTGATGGCTACATCCATTGTTGCTAGGATTTCTGCCCAGCCGTGGGGTTCAAATTCTTCGTCAGGAAAGACTACAGGTGCATAGGCTGGGTCTTGAATTGATCTATGTGTTTCTTTTGCACCTATCTCTGTGGCTTCTTCTCTCTTCTCTTCTTCTACTGCTACTTTGCACATCCATAAGTGCGTGTCTTCATGCATCCATGAGGATCCTGATCCTATGGAATGCACCGATTCCGTATCATCTTTGGCTCTATAGATGGGATTCCATTGGATAGGAGGGACATCTCTATGAGAGTAATCTTTGAGATTCACTTTGGTCGTAACACCTAAGTGTTGCAGGTACAAGGAATTGGTTCCCCAGTCCTGTACCACTTGCAACTGTCGCATAAAGGGTCATCCCAAGATCATTTCATAGGCATGATTTTTGCTAAAATCACATATAGCAAAGGTATGCTTGAACTCAACACCACATGTGGTGAGAGTTATTCCTTCTAACAGCCCTAAGGGTCTCTCTATGTGACCATCGGCCATTTGCAATTTCATCCTCGTGGGCCTGAGTGCTGGCTTGCCCCAACACTTCCATAGGGAAGTGGTAGCAATTGCAACTCCTGCGCCTGAGTCTAGAATGGCCTTGGTGGTGTATCCTTGATGGGTGATAGGAAGATATGTGTTTCCCTCTTCGCCTTCACTCATGTCTCCTATCTTGTCCAAGGGTATTTCTGGCACTGTTCTCTAGGATCCTACCTGGGAACGAGGTTTTGCTATCTCTGGTACTTTTTTGGCTACATGTTTCCATAGCTCTGGCCTTACTTTGAGTAGCTCTTCTAAGGTGAGGTTGCACTGTACTTTAGTGTTTTTCACTACCTCTGTGTTCCTAGGTATGACTGAGTCCTCATTTCGTACCATGACCGTGGGTGCTCTCATACAAGTAGACTTAGCTTCCCATGGGCCTGTGAAGTGGGGTAATTCTTGTAGAGAGTTAGACTCAAAGTCTAATCTTTCCTGAGATTGGGTGCTCTCCTGCTCCTCATAAATGGATGGGATGTCTTGTGGGAATGGGTCGTGTGCATCATCCACAAGTTCAATGGGAGGAGGGACTTCACTTTCTTTTGCCCATTTGTCTTCTTGAATCCCTCGTAGGAATTCTGGTGTGAACCGATTCATAGAAGATGATGTGTCTGGCTCTGTAGAGTTAGGCACATAGGCTTCCTGGGCAGGAAGACCTACTCTTTCACTTGCCTTGTCCTTGTGTTGAGAGGCGGGTTCCTTTTCTGATTGTGAAATTAGCCTCTCTATTCTTTCTAACAGTCCTTCAAAGTGCAGCTGCGTCTTGGCTGAGCTAGATGTGTTAAAAAGGTGGCTGGCTTCAAACATGGTTTGAGCCAACTCCACCATCTTAGCACAAATTTTAGTTCGTTCAAGCTCTAATTCTGCTCTAGGGTAGCACTTTCCATGATCAGTTACGTTTGGCCCATCTTGGATTCTGGCCTGATATGCTTTGAGCATCATGTTTAGGTCCTCGGGAGTGGGATCTGCTAGGACTGATCCTACTCTAGGGGGTGGTGGGATTAGGTGAGGCGGGTTGGAAGGTGGCGGGTCGGATGGAGTTGGGAATGGTGGCGGTGGGGTAGTGTGAGAGGGAGTTTGAGATGTGAGTTCGGTTATCCTGGCTCTCGTTTCTCTTAGGCTTTCCTAAAGTTCACTCATTTTCTTTGCCCATTGCCTTTTCATTCTTTCACGACTATCTCTCCAAGCTCTAGTCCTCTTCTTTGTCATGCTCTCCGTTTCACTAACATCTGGGCTCTTTTCCTGGCCTAAACTTTGGTTCTGCTGCAAGTCTTGGGCTCTAGTGATCACTTGCACTAGTGTAGTGGAAGTTACACTTCCTGTGGAGTCTACAACTAACCCTACGACATTGATAGGAGTGATTTTCGGCATATTATTAAGATTCTTTGGGCAGTCTCGTAAGAGATGCTCCTTTCCACACTCCTGGCAATAGCCCTAGATCGTCACTGATTGGGGTTGTGTAGGTAGAGGCAAGGGACAATCACGAATGAGATGATCTCCCTGACATCTGTAGCATGGTCCTCTAGGAAATGGGGGTCTTACCTGCCTAGGTTGGGGTCTAGAGTTAGGGTTTGCGTACATGACATTAGCATACTCTGGTTCCCAATTAGGTTCACTCGGTTCCTCACTGTAGTAGGACTCACCATGCTCAGGAGATTGCATGTAGTAAGCCTAGGGACTATCAACATGCGTAGAATCAAAGCTATGGTCACTGGGATCACTTTTTGAAATTCATGGTGTTACTGGAACTATAGCTCTATTCAGGTTTTCTTCTGCAGTTGCATACTTTACCGGAATCACATTAGTAGGAGCAGGTGGTTGTTGTGCTAGCACTGGTTGGGGTCTCAGTTGGGCCTGATATTGCGGTTGGTAATTTTGCTGAGGCCTAGTATACTGTTGTGGTGGGTATTGACTCTGGTATCTGCCTTGTTGAGGGTATGGCTGAGGGTAGGTTTGCCTAACGGCTTGCTTATTGTATGGGCAGTCTTGTGCTGTGTGATTTGTGTATCTGCGTTCTATGGTGCAGTACTGGCTACTAGGATTTACTTGGGGTTGAGCCATAATGGGACATACATTCGCCATATGGTCACCTCCACAAGTGTAGCATCTTTTCAGAGGGGCAAATCTTGGGATCTGTTTGCTAGTGACACCTAATTTTTGAGCTACTTTCTCTGCTAACTCCTCAATAGATGTGGATTGTGTGGTAGAGAGGCTAGAAGAACTATAAGTATCTTTATAGATTTTTGAAAGGTCTAATTCCTCCCCTAGGTTATCCTCGATGTCAATGCACATGCGTACACACTCTTCTATGGTCCTAGGATCCTTCAAGTACACATATGATCTCAATTTGGTACTTAGCAATCCATCCAAGAATAAAGCCACTTGCTTAGCTGGTGTGGGTAACTCAGGGACAGGGCATCTCTCTAGGTATTGCCTAAATCTTCTTCCGGCAAGTCTCACGGTTTCTTGAGGGGTTTGCTTGAAGCTGTGAATCAGCGAGGAAGTGTTATGTCTTATGCCACTTTTAGAGAATTTGATAATGAATGCCTCTAGAAGTTGGTCTATGCTCCTGAACTGCCTCTCGTTTAGTGGCTGAAACCATGTCAGGGCGGTGTTCCTAAGGGTTAGACCAAAGGCATTGTACTGCGTGAACAAATCTTCAACTTGTTCAGCTCTCAAGACTTGCCTAAACTCAGCCACATGATCGTATGGATCTCTAGTGCCATCGAAGTAGTTCTTCATGGACTTAACTAGCTGAGTCGGTCTCAAAGTCCTTGTGTGCTCTCTAGGTCTTGGTAGAGGGAACTCATCCGCATTTCTTTGATTCCTTGGAGCTCTAAGGACCTCAGGTTCCACTCTATTTGTTTCCGTTCTTGTTCTTTCTCTGCCTCCTGGGTTGGCAAAGCTTACTTCTGGCCTATCTCTACTTCTGTCTCTTTGAGCTCCATGAGCTTGGGATGCTCCAGCTCCAGGGTGACCATAGGACACATTCGATCTTGGTTGGGGGAAAATGAATTCACCCTTCCAAGTGTAAGCATGTCTGTCATGTTCTGTAACCACAAAGATCCTCTCTGAAGCGTGATCTAAGTAGGTCACTCTGCTTGGGCTATCAGGATCTTTGAACTCATAGATCATGATTGATCCTACATCATTTGGCCTATTTGATTTATACCTCCAAAAGGCTTCATCGGTCTCTTGGTTTAGGAGCAGATCTATACTCTTATTGTCCTGGGGAACCCACTCGGGATTGAGGATTCTACTAAGAACAGATTTCCCTTGAGGGGTCCTAGGCTCTCATCCTATGTTCCCTTGCTCTAGGTCACCTATGTCCGTCTCAGGGATCACATTTCCGAATTCATCTGTCCTGTCTGGGTGACTAGTGACCACATATATGGTTCCTTCTTTGTCCAAGTATGCTCCGTTTTCGAACTTGACAGCTGGGTGTTCTAGTCCTATGGATTGGTCAGGGTTTTTAATCTGGACCACGGATCTTCCTAGGCCGTCCTCATAGATGCTAGCACCTAATCGGTTGGTCCTAAGGTATTCCAACTGCGTCTTGTAGGGGCCTTCCGCCCTATACAAATATGGCACACATGAACTCCCCGCAGGTCTCTCCATACCTTGAGACATCTCTAATTCACTAGTCTCAGAGCTAGGGTAATGCGAGTGGTGGCTCAACTGCTGGGCCCAAGACCTAGCAGTATGATTAACGCTAGCCTCTGAAGACCTAAGACTTTGTCTATCTGTTACTAGATGTCGTCCTGATCTAAGGTTCATATGCCTATTTAAATAGCCCAATTTTTGCCCAAAGTACAACCTCGATCAATTGGTGTCAGTCACTTGATTCTTTTTTAGTGTGTTATCGTGTTTATGATCTTGTCTGATATCGCGTCGTCAGGAATATTTGAGTTAATTTCCCGCACTTAAGTTGATCGTCCCACGTTAAATTCTTTTCCTTTAAAGTTATCGCTCACGCACAAGTCATCCCTTGAACTTGATTTCTTAGATAGTCTTTGACTTGTCTTGTGCCTATCGTTGTCCTGACTTACTCCTAGCACTACTCGAACTTAGCCTAAGCTAGGAATTGACAAAGGGAGTTGAGAATATTCCGACCTTTCTTGCTGATCCCTTGTTCTTTAGTGCTCGAGAACCCGATTCTCAAGCTTGCAAAAAGCCCTTGCCTTGGAAACTCTCAAATGCTCTCAATAGACCTGTATCAGTCCCAAGATTAGCTCAAGACTTAAATTCAAAGGACAGACAGATCACTTTCATGCATGTAATTTGGATATCAATTATGTCCCTTCTCTTTATTGCAAACAATTCTAGAGATCCCTTGGTTTTGTTCCCCCTAGGTATGATATTTGATACACAGGATTTTTCTCAAGACACACTTATAGGGACCTCACAACTCACTAACTATTTGATAAGTATGCCAAAAACTATCCCTCGAAACTTGGAATAAAAACCCTAATTTTTTGGGCCGAAAAGCCTGTCAATCGCGATCGACAAGTCTGTCAATCGCGATTGACAGAGGTGTCCGTCGGGGCCTGTCGGTCGCGATCGACAGTGTCAATCGCGATCGACAGAGTCGGTCGTGGGTCTTATCAATCGCGATCGACACGTTTTTTGGGATTTTCATCCTAAATTCAGTCGATCGGGGCTGTGTCCGTCGCGATGGACACGTGGCAATGTGAGAAATTCATTCAATTGTCAAAATTCAGTCAGTCGCGATCGACGGTGTCAATCGAGACTGACAGAGGTGTCGGTCGTGGCTGTCGATCGCGATCGATGGTGTCAATCGCGATTGACAGGGTCAATCGGTCGTCTCTATCAGTCGCGATCGACAGGTCTGTCGGTCGCGATTGATAGGGTCTGTCGGTCGCGATTGACAGATGTTGCCGATCGTGGCTGTCGATCGCGATCGATGGTGTCAATCGCGATTGACAAAGAAACACGGAATTTTTTTACTGTTTTAGGTGATTTAGACTGTGCTCCTTATGTGTATCCTTATGGTGAGCTTTGTTTTACCAAATGGCCGATTTTTGTGTCGATCGCGATCGATAGATGTCGGCAACACAGAGACAGTTTCGTGATTTTTCGTACCTACGTGGAGTGCTGGAGATGATGATGCAACAAGAACCTGCAAGAATGCTCAAGAAACATGCAAAAACAACGCACACAATTTCGCTCTCTCGCTCTCTCTCACAAGTGGAATGAGGGAAATGAGGTGGAGAAGGTGATATGATCAAAAAACTGAAATTTTTTCGCGATGATGGAGATGGAGGTCGGATATGGTGAGGATGATGATGGTGATGCTGGTGGTGAGGTAAGAAGGAGAAAAATAAGAAAAGTAAAGAAATTACCTACAACTCCAACGTCTCAAATCTACATCTTACCATCACACGCTCGTCCTCAAAGCTCGATCCCCGGCAACGGCGCCAAAATTTGGTGTAGCTCAGTGATGAGTAGCACCTCCTTTAATGTCAATCTGGGAAGACGCGAGGATGGTATGAAGACCTCAAGCAAGTGAAGGCACAAGTGCGTGAGTGAGAAGCACACTGACATGCACACACATACACACACACGCGCACACAAGGTAAGACAAAGAGTGAGAAGCAATGGAGTTCTTTAGATTACTTCCAAAAAGCTCTTACAAGTTCAAATCAATTACAAGCTCACCCCAAAAATGAGCTCTCTAGCTCTATTTATAGTTTTTAACTAGGTTTTGGCCGTGTCCAGACCTAGTGTCCGGCCTAGTTAAAAATTAGGTTCTAGGGCCTATTTGAAGACTCAAACGAAGTCTAAAAATTATGAAAATTGGTAGGTAGCTACTTCGAATGCTCCTCAAGCTCAAGGACTCCCTGGCTTGCACAAAATGGAGCTACAAAAATATGAAATGGTATCTACAATGGCTTTTAGTGATGAAAATCACTATTGTTGTAGGAATTTCTTCTAATGATTTGACATACACATCTTCGAGCTCCCTACTTGCTCCTTCTCCTTGTGTGTTCCCCTCTTTGATATGCTTTAGTATCCTGAAAAAATAATGGCCTACTTGCCAGATCGTCGTTGACTACTCTGTCTACTTGTGCCTTCTCTTCGCTCTGACTCCCTTCGTAAGCTTCCTTGCCTTGTGAGTCCTTCAGTTCCTTGACTACTGCTAACATCCAGTGTGGTAAATTAATTGTGAGAACCTCTATCTCTACCAAGTATAAGTTGAACTAGATTCTTTTTGGTGGCATAGTAAAGCATTCTTGGGTGGGGAAGGTGAAGTGTTGGATGATCGTTCGTAGGTGGAGGGCGATGGTTGGTGTCATTGCTACCATGTCCTTCAATTTGTTGAGGTCCTTGTGCTTCATCCTGCCAAGAATCATTGTTTCTTTCTCTGTGGGAATATGCATACCTTGCATGTTCAACGCTTCCCGCACTAGGTTGAGGGTCAGTTTGAATCTTTTTAGCTCGTGGCCTGGCGTTAGTGAGGGTAGCACAAAGGTACTATCACCTCCCTTGGCTCTGCTAGGGGTGATGGTATTGATAAGGTAGGAGCAATGTAGGAAATCTGGCTTAGGTAGATGTGCTCGGAAATAGCTATCCAATCGTGCTTTGGTCCATACAGATCGCATGACTTCTGCATTCTGGTATTTCTCAAATTCACGGGTGAAGAAATGGTATCTTCCCCATTTGCCATTAAACTCAATTTTTGCCTCCCAAAAGTAGGTGCCTTCTCCCAATGGTCCTGCGACATCACTGAACCAATGTGCGTGTTTCCCCACTTGAGAAGTGTGTCCCTGCGAAGGATCCTGAATGGGAAGTACATGCACAGCTCTAAGTTCTTGAGGCCTTTCGGTGAGTTGTGGTTCGAGAAGGAGGGTTTCAATGTCCACTATCTGGGCGCTGGACCCGGCCTGGGAACTGGTACCTCCTTCTTCTGCCATGTTACTTCTTGTTTGCTAGTTCTGTGAGAATATAGAACTAGGTGTTAACATTGTAATGGACAAGATAGAACAATTTTTGTCCCCGTTACAACATTAATATTAGTGCTTAGTGATCGGTCAGTATGTTAGCGAGTGCTCGATGATTGTGCGTGTAGTTAGTGCATGACTAGTCCTATGAGCTGAATGGAAAGATGCAATGTGGGAATGATGCAGTTACTGGGTGGGGATGAATTTACAAATGGGGTTCAGGGGGTTTATTACAAGCTCTGGGCTGCCAAACGCAGTGGATGGCTTTTGTTTTGATTTTGTGGAGACTCTGGAGGGATTTATAAGAGTGTCTATTTGGAAATGAGGCTTTTTAGAGACCCATTTACCAGTGATTCTACTCGTGCTCAAGGGTGAATATGTGTTCGTGTATGTTGAATAAGAGTGGGTATCAGCTGTTTGAGTGAGTGAACCATGTTGTACATGATGTGGTCTGTGTGTAGCTAATTGAGCCCTCAAGCAAGCCTTAGGCACCCAAATTTGTCTTGATTGTGGGCTAGCCTTCATCGACTCCTTGGGTACCCAGATAGACTTCACTTTCATAGAAGAATTTTTGGAAGACTCCTTATTAGTGTTGTGTCATTGATCACTAATAGGAAGTTGAGCCAGTTGTTGTGGCTTGACCGCAATAGGATGCTCGCCTTTCCACACCCACATTTGTTTTGGTGGCTGAAATACCTTGCTTCGTACTTTCTTTTGGCTTCGAGCATAGGTAGTCTAATTCTTCTTCATTTTATCTGCCTATGGTTGCTGCATCCCGATGGCCTTTGGAAAAGAAGCGAGTTCCATCGTATCCTTGACTTCTTTGTTGAGATAGTCATCCCTCAGCATCACACAGTTTTGGACAAGAATAGCATGGTCATCTTCATGTGAACTCCTGGAAGGACCAGGAGTATGTGCCTTTCCTAATTCCTTGAGTGCTCCATTGTCTAACTCAACTGTAATTCGACTTTCCCATACTTGAAGAAGTCCACTTCTTAGGTTTAGGTTGACTGCATGATCATAGATCCAGTCTTGACCCAAAACAAGAGGCTCAGTGAGATCCTCATCTTGACACACTAGCACTTTAACTATCATTAAAACATCTTGAATGTAGAGGGGGATCTCCACCTCGCCCATGCAAGGGGTTTCCACACCTCCCAATCCTATGAGATATGCTTCTATAGGATTGACGCTTAATTTCAACTTTTGATAGTAAGAAAAATTAACAGCACTAGTGGCTGCACCTGAGTCAATCAAGGCTCGTACAGTCCTTGCGTTTCTTCCTTGTCCTATCTCTAGGGTTACAAAAGGACGTCGATCAATTATTCTATGGGTACTTACACCAGAGACCTCACACATAGCCATATGATATCCTAGAGCTTCATAGGCATCTCTCCTAGGCTGATCTCTACCCTGTCTTCTCAACTTCATCCTTCGGATTCGCTCTAAAGCTTCTGCCTCTGCTTCTTCTCGGAATCGCTTTTCCTCTTCCTTACGTTTTTTTGCAGTATTGAGTCGATTTAACATCTCCTCTGTGAGGGGTTCTTGATATAATTTGACTCTACATCCACTAATGTAACTAGGAAGGATATCACCTTCCAGTAGCTAGTTGAACTACACTTGTTGAGATCCTATTTATGATCATAGGTCCATAGCCTCTCTTCTCTAATTTCCATGCATGTTGCTTTAAAGTGTAGACTAAGACTAGGTCTCCTGCTTTCAAACCCTTATCTTTCACATGTGTATCAAAATATGCTTTTTGTCTTTTCTTAGCTGTGTATATTCCTGCTGCAGCTCTCAGTCTTGTTTCTCCTAATCGCTAAAGGTCAAAGATTCTAGAGGAGAGCTCATGGCCTGTCCAATCATGCTCTTGTGCTACTTTCAAGATAGGTATCAAGAAGTCCAATGGTAGCACTGCATTTTGACCAAATACCATCTGAAAGGGTGTGGCTTGGAGTACCATTTTATAGGCAACTCGGTACGCCCAAACAGCATGGTGTAGCTGTTTGTCCCAATCAGAGCGTTTATTATTCACTAATTTTGTCAGTACATTGCATAGAATCTTATTAGTGCTTTCGGCTTGTCCATTAGCTTGTGGATGATAGGGGGCAGACTTCTTGTGTACAACCAAGAATTCTTGGAGAAGATTTTCTATGACTTCATTCAAGAAGTGAGTCCCTCTATCACTTACTAGCTCTATTGGCAGCCCATATCTTGTGAACACATTCTCAAATAAGAACTTGGTTGTAGTATGGGCATCGTTCTTCGTTGTAGCTTTCACTTCTACCCATTTGGTTAGATAGTCTGTGGCCACAATAATGTACTCTGCATGTGAACCCTTAGCTGGGGGATTAATAGGACATACAAAGTCTAATCCCCACTTAGAGAATGCCCGTCCACCCATCATAGGTTTCAATGGCATCTCATCCTTGCGTATAGGATACTGAGTTCGTTGACAGACATCACACCTCTTCACATAGGTATGTGCATCCATGTGAAGGGTCGGCCACCAGAGACCTGCAAATAGTATAGCTTTGATCACCCGATCTGGTCCAAAATGTCCTCCTGCCACACCTTGGTGAGCAGTTTCCAATATCTTGAGGTATTCGCTCTCATGGACACATAATCTGAGGTAACCATCTTTACCACGCTTGTATAGATTATCTCCAATGAGTGAGTAGTATAGGGCTTCTTGTTCTAAACTTCTCTTCCTAGCCAAAGTCATGTCTTGAGGGAATGTTTTCATCCTTAGGAAGGCTACCAATGGTTCGCTCCAATCTCGTATTAGAGACACTTGGTACAGAGTAGCATGCTCCACAAGTGGCCTAATACAACAGACTGGGCATTCCTTACACAACCTATGAACATCTGCTTCCATGGTTGGCCAATGCACTCCAAGCCTCCTTAGTGTCTGTAAGGTTCTTTGCTTTGAGTAGTGTTGCTCTAGTGCACCTACATGTGCTAATTGCAACCATTTAGCGTACTCATCCTCCTCCACACAACAAGCCAAGATCCCTTGATTTGTATGCTTGTACATACTTCCTGCCATTATATGGTACTTCTGGGCTTTTACTATCTCCCTATCCTGTGTGTTTATGACTGGGTGGTTAGGCCCATATGTCAATACTGGCACTAATGGCTTAGCCCACTGAGGTACCACTTCCAAATTAAACAAGTAAGCATCAGGAAGGTCATCTGATACTCCTTGTGGGGCTTCTCCAGATGTGAGCCTAGAGAGATGGTCTGCTCTCAAGTGAGTTCTGCCTTTCCTCACCACAACCTCAAAGTCATATTCCATTAGTAAGAGAAACCATCTCACTAATCTGCATGTATTGCAGGGCTTGTTTACCAAGTAAAAAATTTAAACTTATTTGCAAGCAAATAGTGTCTAAACTTTTTAACCGCATACACCATGCCTAATCCTTCTCGTTCAGTGGTGATATAATTTCGCTCAACTGCATTTAATTGTCTACTAGCATAGGCAATTGGAAGATCCATATTACCTTCACCAGTAGGTTGTGCGAGTACACATCCAATAGCATAATTGGACACATCCACATGAACATGAAAAGGCTTATTCCAATCTCGTGTGGTCAAGATTGGTGCTGAACATAATCGTCGTTTAAGCTCATTGAAGGAGTTCTCACACTCATCCGTCCACTCAAAGGTAGCCAATAGGGCATACAGAGGCTTTGCAATGATAGCACACATGTGAATGAAACGTCGATAATATCCACAATGCCCCATGAAAGCTTGCACTTCCTTGACATTCCTTGGCCTAGGTAGTTCCATGATGGCTCTCACTTTCTCTTCGTCAATGGATATGCCATTCTTTGACACTATGTGTCCCAGTATCTTGCCTTGCCTGACCATGAAAACACACTTTTCTAGGTTCAGGCAGACTTGATATTCTCTACATTTGTCAAAGATTTGCCTGAGTTCAGGTATATGTGTCTGTCTAATGTTGGAATAAGCACAAAGATCATCAACATAGACTTCCAAATTCTTCCTCAAGAACTCTTTAAATACGTGACACATCAGTCTCTGAAAGGTAGCGGGCGCATTAGTAAGCCCAAATGGCATTACTCTGAAAGCAAATATGCCCCACTCCGTGGCAAAAGCAGTCTTATGCTGATCTTCTGGAGCTATAGCCACTTGGTTGTATCCAGAAAATCCATCAAGGAAGTTGTATACTTCCTTGCCTGCTACTCTTTCTAAGAGATGTTCTGTGATAGGAAGCGGATAGTTATCTCGAATAGTGGCTGCATTAACCTTCTTCAAATTAATGCATACCCGTAGCTTTCCATTCTTCTTGGGCACCACTACAATGGGGGATACCCACTCAGTGTGCTCAATCTCATAGATGAATTCAGCTTCTACCAACCTGTCTATCTCCTCTTTGATCTTAGCAGCATAGTTATCATTATATGTGTATGGCTTCTACTTAGAGGGTTTGGCATCTGAGGTCATGGGGATAGTGTGTGAGCATATGTCGGGGTCTACACCTTTCAAATCCTTATAGCTTCAAGCGAATACATCTCTGTATTCTCTTAGCAAAGCTATCAACTCTTGCTCTTCCTCTTCCGTCAGGTCATGTCCTATGTACGTGCATCTTTTTTCTCCTTCTTCCATGGCCACCACTATTTTCTTGGTGGTTTCTTTGTTATCATAGGCCTCTCCTGATTGTGCCTCACGTTTAGGCATTCTCACCATGACTATCCTATCATTTATTTCATACTTTTTAAAGTTTTCTAGGACCTCAAACAGGGATTCTTCCTCCTGTGGTGTGACTTCTCTCTTCTTTCTTTTCTTACCTTCACTCTTGACGATCACTTGTGTGGTTAATCTCACATCATTTGTAAGCTCTCCATGTCTCTGAGGATGAGCTTCTACTTCGTAGAAGTACTCTTCATCTGATGCAAAAGGCGGGTCCATAATGATTTACTCTAGATTGGAGTCACGTGCATCCTCAAAAGCATCAGGGATAGGTTCGCATTCTTCTAAAACCAAATCTCCCATGATTGGCTCTATGGAGAAGACTGAAATGTCATAGCCATCTTCGTCACAGTGGAGTGTCCATTGTTCTTCATTGATGGCTACATCCATTGTTGCTAAGATTTCCGTCCAACCATGAGGTTCAAACTCTTCATCAGGGAACACTACCGGTGCATAGGTTGGGTCTTGAATTAATCTATGTGTTTCTTTTGCACCTACCTCTCTGGCTTTTTCTCTCTTCTCTTCTTCTACTGCTACTTTGCACATCCACAAATGAGTGTCTTCATGCATCCATGAGGATCGTGATCCCATGGAATGCACAGACTCTGTATCATCTTTGGCTCTATGTATGGGATTCCATTGAATGGGAGGGACATCTCTATGAGAGTAGTCCTTGAGATTAACTTTGGTTGTGACACCCAAGTGTTGCAAGTATAGAGAATTGGTTCCCCAATCCTATACCACTTGCAACTGTCACATAAATGGTCTTCCCAAAATCATCTCATAGGCCTGGTTCTTACTAAAATCACAGATAGCAAATGTGTGCTCAAACTCTACACCACAAGTAGTGAGAGTTATTCCTTCTAACAGCCCTAAGGGTCTTTCTATGTGACTACGAGTATCTGCCATCTGCAATTTCATTCTTGTGGGCCTGAGTGCTGGCTTGCCCCAACGCTTCCATAGGGAAGTGGTAGCAATCGCAACTCCTGCAGTTGAATCCAAAATTGCCTTGGTTGTGTATCCTTGATGGGTAATGGGAAGATAGGTGTTTCCTTCTTCTCCTTCACTCACCTCTCCTATCTTGTCCAAAGGTATCTCTGGCACTGTTCTATGAGATCCTACCTGGGAACGAGGTTTTGCTATTTCTGGCACTTGTTTGGCTACATGTTTCCATAGTTCCGGCCTAACCTTGAGTAGCTCTTTTAAAGTGAGGTTGCACTACACTTTAGTGTTTTTCACCACTTGTGTTCCTAGGTATGACTGAATCTTTGTTTCTTACCATGACAGTGGGTGCTCTCATGCAAGTAGACTTGGCTTCCCATGGGCCTGTGAAATGGGGTAATTCATGTAAAGAATTAGACTCAAAGTCTAATCTCTCATGGGATTGAGAGCTCTCATGTTCCTCACAAGTTCAATGGGAGGAGGGACTTCACTTTCTTTAGCCCATTTCTCTTCTTGAATCTCTTGCAAGAAATCTAGTGAATACCGATTCATAGAAGAGGATGTGTCTGGTTCAGTGGAATTAGGCACATAAGCTTCCTGTGGGGGAATGCTTATTCTTTTGCTTGCCTTGGCTCTTTCTTGGGATATGGCTTCCTTATCAGATCTTGCAATTATACTCTCCAACTTCTCCAACAGTCCATCAAAGTGCAACTGTGTCTTACCTGAGCAAGAGTAGTTGAAGAGGCGACTGGCTTCAAACATGGTCTGAGCCAATGCTACCATTTTAGCACAAAGTTTGGTTCTTTCTATCTCTAGATCAGCTCTAGGGTAGCACTTGTCATGATCCGTCACATTTGGCCCTTCTTGGATTCTGGCCTGATATGCCTTAAGCATCATGTCTATGTCCTCTGGAGTGGGGTCGGCTAACATTGATCCTACTCTAGGAGGTGGTGGAATTGTCTGAGGTGGGTTGAAAGGTGGTGGGTTAGATGGTGATAGGGATGATGGTGGTGGTGGTGATATGTGAGAGTGTGTTTGAGAGGTTAGTTCAACAATTTTGGCTTTTGTTTCTCTTATGCTTTCTTCTAAGTCGCTCATCTTCTTAGCCCATTGTCTTTTCATCCTTTCTCGACTATCCTTCCAGGCTCTCGTTCGTTTCTTGGCTACACTCTCGGTTTCACTAATCTCCGTGCTCCTTCCTTGGCCTGAACCTTGGTTCTGTTGCAAAGTGTGAGCTCTAGTGACTACCTGTACTGGTGCAGTGGAAGTTACACTTCCTGTAGAGTCTACTACTAACCCAATAACGTTGATAGGGGTGATTTTTGGCATATTATTGAGGTTCTTTGGGCAATCTCATAGGAGATGCTCCTTTTCACAATCTTGATAGAAGCCCTGGATTGTTACTGACTAGGGTTGTGTAGGTGCAGGCATGGGGCAATCATGAATGAGGTGATCTCCCTGACATCTGTAGCATGGTCCTCTAGGGAATGGGGGTCTTACCTGCCTAGGTAGTTGCAATCAACAATAGTAAGTATACAAAATGGATAAAATCTTTGGCAAGTTTTTTTACAAACCTATCATACCAAGTCTCAAATTCAATGACAGCCAATCAAGCTAGATGATCTACTGGATACACAATAGATAATAAAGGAGAGATTAAGAGTGAGTGAGGATGCCTCTCGATCTCTAGGAGATGTGAGGTTACATTTGGAGTAACCAACTTCATTAGATAGCAAGGATACTTCACCTCCACTAGTAGAATCGTTAGAAAACTCCTCTCCTCAACACCGAGCTAAAGCAACACCAAAAAGAACCAAGAAATCAAACATTTGATTGTGTAACGGACCCATTCAAGGCGATCAACAAGTTTGGGTCCCCAAGAATTTAGTGGGATCTCAACACTGT
>CM035418.1:27036180-27038680 GCA_020310875.1 Ceratopteris richardii | reverse complement strand
GCATTACCAACACCAAATCAGGTATCTAGAGGTTGTTCTTGACAGTTTTGATAGAAGATCTCTTTCATGGCAAAAAGAAGCTCATCCAAGAAGACAAATTTGGAGATTAGATCAGTTATTGTTTTCAACCAACACAAGGTTGGAAGTTATTTTTTATCGAATTTTGTATCTAGAGAGGTAATTCAGCATTAAGCAAACTCAAGGAATTTGAAAAGTGTTATATCAATCAAATTTGAAGTAGAGTTTTCATTCCTCATATGCTGAGATGGTAAAAGCATGTTTTATCTTCTATGTTCACTTCCATTTATAAACCATGTTTGTTTTGGCTCTTACTCTTAGCAATAAAGGAAGAGAAAAATTCATTTGAAGAAGTTAAGAGTGCTTGCTACTTCAAGATGAAGAGAACAAAAGGTATGGAAGAGAAGTTTGAAGATGTTGACATCATCAAGTGGAAGAAAGATACAGAAGAAGAAGGTTCAACAATTCCAAAGGGAAAGTAAGACTTCCTTTTTTTCTTATATTTTCCATATACTTTTCCTACTTTTATTCTCTACATCCAAAGACAAGTCTACGAGAACATCTTGTGTGAAGAAGATAGTCTAAAGAAGAAGCAGTTTCTTGTTTTGCATTATTCTTGGTCATGTTTTAGTAGGTTTTGACAAAGAATTACATTGAGAGAAAGAAAAGCAACAGATATTTAAGACAGCTTATATGTTTTGACTCATATGTGTATGAGTTATGTTTAGTTGAAGCTTTTGAGCACGCAGCTTATATGTTCCCTCAAAGAATTCTTGGAGTGTCAATTCAGAGCTACTTGGTATATGACAAGTTGCAGAGAAATATTTTTTACCTAACTCTTGAGGTAAAAGAGTATTTGTAGCAGATGTTGGAGACTTGGAGTGATGTTTTTTTTTGGAAAAGTTACCTCATATTCAGTATATTCAGTATACTCAAAAAATTCAGAGCTTTTAGGAGGAAAATTCAGAAAATTCAGTATTTTCAGAAAATTCAGAAAATTCAGTATTCTCAGAAAAATTCAGTATTTTCAGAAAATTCAAAAAAAATTCAGATTTTTTGATGTAGCAATCAGATGGAGAATCTACTTTCTATGTTTGTCTTGGCTTTTGGATACATGCTTGTATTCAAAAAGGTATTCCATCAGATCCTATCACTTGATTGAGAAGTGTAGTTAGCCAAAAGAAAGTCATGGAGATACTATCACATTTCACCCGGGAAGAATATGAAGATATGAAGTATCAACTTGCAAATTTTGGAATTCTCAAGGTGAGAGTTTGTCCACATATGTTCAAGTAGAAGTTGTAGATTCTTGGGAAGGATCTAGTTGAAGAAAAGTTTTACAACTTTATGTAAGAAGCATGGACACTTAGAGTCATTTAGGTAGCAAATCAAACATTCAGTCATGAAGGTTTGATGAGAGCAGATTCTACACAGGTATATTTTGTTGGAGAGATCTATGATCTTGAATGATCTTGATAGACCTTGAGTATTTTTGAGTCAGATATCTATCCTTTGTTTGTAAAGTTCTTAGCATTGCAAGAAGTAAGTCAAAGATTCACATTCTATCAGATTAGTGTTGCAGAGAAATAAAAGAAGATACTTGTTATGTTGCAAAAGATTATGAATCCTAAAGTGCTTTCAGCAAAAGTTTTTGTTATGATGTAATAGGATCAGCTAACCTTATTCTAGATTATGGGAAGCTGAGGAATGGTAGTGAAAGCTATTGGCACGTGCACTGCTAATAAAAAGGGTTCATATTATTTGTTTCAGACACAGGTATTAATGTTATGAAAGCAATACTAAATCACTGAAGATCAGATTTATTGAAAAGAAGGAAGACGTTCCAGATTTCATAAAGTCTGATATACTTCGAAGAATTCAGGATACCAGTGTTATATCATCCAGGGGGGTGATGAAACATGAAAATTTATTTTCAACCATACGTGAAAGAATGCAGAATCATACCTACAAGTATTCCTATATTTCCTTTGTCAATTTCTCTTTATGTTTCAGCTTTTGAAGAAGAAGGAAGAAGGAAAATGTCTGGAGAAAGTTCCTGTTGGGTGTTCCTGTTCGGGAGAAAGTTCCAGAGTTCTACTGCTGAGAAACTTGATATTTCAGAGAGCTATGTTACTTATGAGGTGCGCACACATATGATTATACCAAACTTTGAAGGAAAGAAGTACGAACGACTTATAGATAGAACAAGGATGAAGACAAGATGACATCATAGATATGAAACTTTGGTGAGAATCTCAGGAGTTGAGTTGAGTTCAGTCAAAGTTGAACCAGCTAGTGTTCATAATAATACACTAGGTTGTGAGTTGTCAGTCACAAGTCCAAGGATGGATTCAGTTTCTGATTATGGTTTAGTGTATTTACATGACACAGCATAAGTACGTTGAGAAACCTTTCTTAAGGTAACTATAAATATGTGGATCCTAGTGTATGCTTACAGGTTTGAGAAGACAGGAGATAGCAA
>CM035418.1:26981180-27023680 GCA_020310875.1 Ceratopteris richardii | reverse complement strand
AATGTACATATATGTACACATCTTCATCTTCTGGATATGCACTTCTTTCAAGCTTCACAACTTGATCTTTTCTTCAGTCCTTGGCTTCAATTCTTCATCAAAACATCAATTGTTGATTGTCCTGCACCAACAGCTCCCCCTCAATCATCAATTGAGGTTTTCTCTAGCTTCTTTATACCTGCCATGTCTTTGAATCTCTGTAGCTTTGGTCCATCCAAGCTTTTGGTTAGCATATCAGCTATTTGATCTTTTGTTGAAGTATGTATAACTTCAATTTCCTTATCCATCACCTTCTCTCTTAGAAAATGATAATGAATCTCAATGTGTTTAGTCCTGGCATAAAAAATAGGATTAGCAGTTAGATATAATGAGCTCATGTTATCTCCATGAATAGTGGGTGTACTCTGAATGATGTCAAAACTCTTCATTAGAGTCTTGAGCCATATCACTTCCTTTGCAGCTTCAACCATACCTTTGTACTCTGCTTCTGTAGATGACAAAGCAACTGTGTGTTGCTTCTTTGAACACCAAGAAATTAACTTATCTCCCACATAACATAAGTATCCATAAGTTGATCTCCTATCATCAGGATTACCTACCCAATCTGTATCACTATAGATCTTGATGTTTTTATCTGATGTAAAACCATAATACAAACCTTCTTTGAGTGTACCCTTAATGTACCTCAACACTCTTTGTCCTGCAATCCAATGTTCTTTCCTAGGACAATGCATGAATTGAGACAATACTCCAACTGCATATGACAAGTCAGGCCTAGTTAATGTAGCATAGATCAGACTACCAACCAAACTTTGATATAGCTTCATGACCTTGAACTCTTCTCCTCCATATCTGTTCAATTTATGATTTACCTCCATTGGAGTAAGTGATACCCTGCAATCATCCATTTTAAACTTGATCAACAAGTTTCTCAAATACCTTTCTTGAGTTACATACACCCCATGTTGAGTGTATGAGATCTCCATGCCCAAGAAATATGACAAGTCTCCCAAGTCACTAATCTTGAACTCTTTCTCCATTTGTTTCTTTAGGCTTTGAATGCCTTTCTCATCTGTACCTGTAAGAATTATATCATCAACATATATGCACATGTAAATGAACCCATCATCACTTGCTTTGACAAGCAAGCTACTATCTGCTTTAGATACTAGGAACCCAAGTTCTTTTAAGAACTTCACAAGTCTATAGTTCCATGCCCTTGGGGCCTGCTTCAAACCATACAAAGCTCTCTTTAGCTTGCACACATGATCTGGATATCTTTCATCTCTGAATCCTTGTGGTTGCTCCATGAAAACATCATCTGAAATGTAACCATTTAGAAAAGCATTCTTCACATCTAATTGACATAATTTCCAACCTTTACAGGCAGCAATAGCTATGAGTGTCCTCATGGTTCTCATCTTTGCCACAGGACTATAGGTCTCATCATAATCTATACCATATGTCTGAGCAAACCCTTTCACAACAAGTCTAGCTTTATACCTAGACACACTTCCATCTGCAAATCTCTTTGTCTTGTAGACCCATTTGCATCCAATGATCTTCTGACTATTTGGTTTAGGAACCAAATCCCATGTTTGATTCTCCATCAATGCATCATACTCTTCCTACATAGCTTTCTCCCAATTTTCCTTACCTTTTGCCTCTTCATATGTAGAAGGGTCTTCATCTTCCTTTATCATATAAGCATAATCTTTGGTAGCCAAAAAAGAAGTGTCATAGCTATACCTTGTAGGTTGCCATTTGTGCCTTGATGACCTTCTGAGTTCTCCACTCCTTGAGGTTTCTGGTTCATCACATTCTGGATCAAATCTTGGCACTTCTTCAACATCAACTTGTACTTCATTGTTCTCCTCTTCATTAAATATTTGAACCTTTGATTTACCTTTCTTTTGATTCACAACTTCTTCATCACCTGCATAAATATTGATTGTACCTGCATACCAAGTACCTTGCTCATCAAATGTAACATCCTTAGACACAAGGAATTGCTTTGTGGATGGACTCCACAATCTATATCCCATCTGCTTGTCATCATATCCAATGAACACATACTTTTCAGCTTTAGGTTCCAATTTGTGCCTTAATTGAGATGGCACATATGCATATGCCAAACATCCAAATACTTTGCAATGATCTAGAGTAGGTCTCTTACCCCACCATGCCTCATATGGTGTCATACCCTGCAAAGCTTTACATGGTAATCTATTGACCAAATAAGTAGTTGTATTTACAGCCTCAGCCCGCAAGTAATTTGGGCAATTTTTCTCCTTCATCATGGATCTTGCAAACTCAACAAGAGTTCTATTTCTCCTTTCTGCTACACCATTTTGTTGAGGAGAGTACCTGCAAGTAATTTCCCTTTTTATATCTGCATTCCACAAGTAATCATTGAACTCATTAGAGAAATACTCTCCCCCTCCATCTGACCTTAGTCTCTTCAACTTATGACCTGTAATTCTCTCTGCATACACATGATAATGTTTGAATGTATTGAATACCTCTGATTTATCTTTGATCACATAGATAGTGATCCATCTAGTAGCATCATCAACATAAATCACATAATACCTTGAACCATTGATATTGAAATCCTTTGATGGTCCCCACACATCTGTGTGTACCAACTCAAGCTTCTCTGAATACATAAAACCATGCTTGGAATAAGATTGCTTATGAGCCTTACCTAATTGACATGCTTCACACATGTATGTCATATGTTGACCTGCAACATTAGGCAATCCAAGCACTGAACCATTGTTAACCATATCTTTGATACCTCTTTCATTGAAATGTCCAAGCCTCTTGTGCCAAAGATCTAACTCAGAGATCTTATGTCCTCCATAAGTGAACAAGGCATGACCAACATTGCCTTGGATCTTCAATGTGAACAATCTTCCTTCTTTCTTCCCTGAAACAATTTGTTTATACCCATTGCTAGGGTCTTCCACAAATACTCCTTCATTAGTGAACCTGACTTCATAACCTTTTTCAACAATTTGTCCTACACTTATCAGATTCTTAGGAATTGTAGGAACATACAAAACCTTACTCAAAAGAGTACTACCATCCTTGGCCTTCACTGATCCAATTGACTTCACATTGTGCTTTGTATTGTCACCTGTTTGAACAACATGATTAGTTACCTTATTTTCCAAATCAGTCATCAATGCTATGTTGCCACTCAGGTGATTGCTACACCCTGAGTCAATGTAGAAGACTCTTTGGTCTTCACTTTGCCTTTCACAAGTTAAGATACCTACGCAAGCTTCCAAACGAGCTATTGTCGTGGGGTTAAGATACTTGTCCAAGTCACCAACTTGTCAACTATCACCAAGATGTCAATGATTCTTCAAGGTATATCAAACTTGTAAGATACACCAACGATCAGTGATCAAATACAGATCACCATCGAGAAGATAACATCATGCACGTGTCAATTTGAATTGTCTCAGGATCTAGGGTTACCCTAAGGTACATGCTCCTGCCCTACCGAGATCATGATCAAGACACTTCCACTTTCATGTAGATTCATCACAATGAAAGCAATCTCTAACATGAGAGGTAGCTAAAGATGAACTCTTCCCCAACTTTGGTAACAATTTGTATAAAATAAGGAAAGACTACAAAGCATAAAGGTTCGAAGAAGGCCAATAAGTGAATCATCAATGTATTGCTCAAATCTCCAAGTAGAAGCTTTAATAAAAATAAAACCAAGGTTTTCTTCAAGAGGCAATTCAATAACTTCCAAATTTTCATCCTTATCATAAAGATATGCTATATAATCTCAAATCATGTGTCAATGTCCTTACAAGACCATCACCTTTGTTAAATAGCTGTGAAACTGCGCAAGACCAGGTGGCCTCAGGAGACTTCAACTCTTGGATAAGGAGATAGGCCTTCAGAAAATCAAATAATGTGGAATCCTAATTACCTAAAACCATCGAGGGGGATAAATGCAACATTTGATGCAAGAAAATGCATTCAATCCATGGAGAATAACTTATCTTTCTTCAAATGAGACAAGGACTTTAAAACGAGTTTTCAAGGATATGGAGTGGAATAGAAGTCAGGAGATATCCATCACACAAACCATTACTGCAAATTAAAAAATACAAAGAAACAAGCCATGAAGTCCCATCCACCTAAAAACTATGACATAAATGTCACAAAACATTTACTTCTCTTTAATCAAACCATCAAACTGGAAATACCTAATCAGATTGGAAAAAATATCAACACAAGAAAGAGATCTGTTGGAATAACGCAAAATTTTAAGCTAGAGAGCTTACTTAACTTCCACTAAATCTCAAGCGACAATACAATGGGGCAAAACCTTCAGATCAAAAAAAATGAACTTACAATTTCAGAAACGTCAACACGAGTTCCAACAATTTTCAGTCTTACTTCGCTGTCCTTTTGTATTTTAACCTGAATCAACCAGAAAAATTATCTTAGAGAATCAATCAAATTTTTATAGATCGTCAATGATGTTAGAAAGCAATCAAGAGTTTATAGCTGCAGGGATAATAAAGCGTACCAAACCATCTGAGGTCGCATAGCAAGGAATATCTCCAGACTGAAATTCCATATCATCAGGAATAAGCTGCACACAAATAAAATTAAAAATAAAGCTTTCATGGACACAACGAGTGAATGTAATGTAACCAAGAAATTGAAGCGAACTGCTACTTCTTGGCACTCACATGGTTTGATACAAAAATTTGAACAGGTCCTGCTTCAGCAAAAAAACCCATCTGGAAAGTAAAGAAAAAGACAATAATAAAATCTCAATCTTTGCTGAATTGTAGGTGAGTACCTACATGTCATGTGAAGTTGAAATCCAAATTTCTACATCAGCATAGAAATAGAAATAGGTCTAGTCTCTCGCATGCTGTGAAGCTGTATGCTAATCAAAGCTCGACCAGGAGAACCAAAACATCAGCTAAAAGCATACCACATTGAAGAAAAATAACAGATGAATACTAAATGCAAGGTACTACGTGCACCAATATTTGACCTCAGTAAATGACTTTCTCAGTGTAAACTATTAAACCCAGATAGAGAAATAATTGCACACAGACAAGAGAACAAATCACACAATACACAATGTATGGTCAAAAGGCATATGCTCCATTGGAGAAGGTGTTCTCATCTACTTGGAGAGGTGGAGTTTTATATCCTTCATCATCTACAAGGTGTGCAGCCGCTTGAAGCTTATCTATTTGGAGGAGATCATCTTCAGCTTTGGAGGTTGTGAAGACTTGGAGATAATGGAGTTATGGACAGCTTGTATCTCTTGCATACTCTCTATGCTATCTTGTAACTTCATTTACTTCAATGTGGAATGTAATGAACATATCTCAAGCTTTTCTACTTTCATCTCTCATGTGTTGTCTATTCGCCATCTTGTCTTTATTTTCTCTCTGTCTCAAAATTGATTGTGGGCCTAACAACCAACACAAAGAAATCCAATCTTCAACTTACTTTCCCTTTTCTTCATCTTCAAATGTACCTATCTTTTCTATCAAGATCACCAATAGATATGTCACAAAGCAAAGATATATTTCTTCCTTTCAATCTTTGTAGAGGTTTGGGTAGCAAACTAAAAGTTTATACATTAGGGAAACACAGAGAGGGAACAAGTGCAAGTAATTCATGTGAAACAAGATATGTAAGAACTCTCTTCAATAAGATGAAATGCAAGATCCACCTATACTCACATTCACATGATCAACAACAACAACAAAACAAAAAAAAAAAAAAATCGTACACAAGATTTGTACATTAACATTCACAAGTACTAAACAAGGACTTTTCTTGTGCACTCACATATGTGGAGCAAGTTCTCTGAGTATGATGCATATTGAGGATAAATAAATTATTTTCAAGTGCTCAAGAAAACATCACTTTCCTATGTTTATCATACGCAAGAATTACTCATGTTAAATACAATGCTCGAATGATTTTTCAGGAATGCAAAAACAGATAATAAATTCTAGAAAACATTAGACACTAAAGAATCTGAATATTATCATAAAGTGAAATAAAAATCAGATTTGATACCTTTTTCTTTAAAACAAGTCCTTCGGACCGAGTTGACTCTTTTTTTGAAGGTTCAACCCTTTTGCACAGATTTGACTGCTTGACCAAGATTGACCAGAGATTGACCAAAGTTGATTATCCCTGAAACGAGGGGAACAGGGTACTAGAAAGCAAGAGAAAGAACAACAGAGAAAGAAAATGGCTATAAAGCTTAGATATAGGCTGAAAATTGAAGGTCAACAAAAGCTGACATCAGTCAAACAGAGTTGACCATCTCCTTAAAAGTCTTGTACTTATAATCGAAGCTCCAATACTAACCAAGCTTGCATCTAAGCCTAATAGTACTAGCAAATATAGCTCTAGTACCAATCAAGCTACTACAAGCTTGGTTGACAATTGCAAAAGCTAGCTCTGATACCGAATTGTTAACACAGATAGAGAAATTGAGATGAGGCTGATGACTCCTCCCAATCATGTGCATGATCTATAGAAGTCCCAAGGCCACTAGTACCATGAACGCTAAAGGTCCTAGCACGTTGTCCATAACCTCATCCACCTTGTCTCAAATTATATTTATGTGGCATACTGGTAAATGTCAATGATGGATCACCTACACACAATGATAAATATACATCATTATGATTGATCATGATTCAAATTTCATTCTCATTAAAATATTATAGTTTATATTTTATACCTATGTGAGGTCTATCCCTTTGAATGCGGCTATGAGTATGACATACATGTCTCTCAAACTCCTCGTAAGCATGGCAAAGATCTCTCTCTCTTCCTAAGAGATTTGAGGGATATCTTTGACAAAGCTAATCTCGATAGAATCTACATAAGCCTATAATTTAAAATTTGCAAAATGCAAATTAGAGTTTAACAAATACATATTTAAACATCAAGACTAAAAATTAGAGAACTTATTTACCTCGAAGAGCAATGTTTTTTTAACTCTCTCGCAACTTGAGATTGCAATGGCAATAGATCAACTTCTCAAGTTGCGATAGGCTCAATCTATTCCTCTTTTTTCTATGGAATTGAGCCCACGTGCTCCAATCCATATGTGCAAGTCTTCTACTACAATCTTGCGAAAGTATTCACAAAAAGCAAGCTTTCTTTGCAATTTATGAATAATAAAATTTATTGAGCATGAGTCTTTGACAATGAGACTTGAGCGATGACATTATGATTTATGAAATATTTCTTAAAAAAAACACTTAGCAAAAATGGTGTATTAACTCCATATTCCTCCCACCCTCTAACAAGAGCAATCTCATACTCTCGTACTCATGTCATGAGCTATCCAAAATATTTCTTCATGCTACGGAATCTTACCCTTTCATTCTCTAGCTCAAATAAGAGAGCTACATCACTACCTATCCATCATGTGATGTACTAGATCCACCTATCCTCAAGAGTCTCATTTGTGCATTGCTCTTCACTTCTCCACAATGGATGAAAAATATGGATTGGTTCCATGACTTTGGACAACATCACTTTACCCTTCTTTCTATTAAAAAAATAATAACAAACATATGTAACTAATTATCAAAAATGATATAATCATACATCATATATGTAATATAAAAAATAAACAAGTAGCAAGAAACATTTGTGTCTCTAATAGTCCATCGATATGCTCAATGCAATCTTGTATACAGTTGATGTACTCATATACAAGGTCGAGAGTGCTACCCTCCATATCTGTAATGTGAAGCATAGTGTACACAAGCGGGATTGCAGCTACCAATATCTCTCCCTTCAACCAAAGCTCCTCGTCTTCCATGACAAGTGATAAAGACTTTGTGAAGAGAGGATTTTGTGCTCTTAACTTTTGATAACCAATACCATTCTTCTTATATATGTGCATAGAAGACCCTTCGTCACTCTCAAGACTATCAATGACTATGTACATGTAAGAAGAACGTATGAGAGAAGGTTTTTGAAAATCTAAAAAGTCAACACGAAAAATATTTAGGATCTTTGGGCAATGGGTGGTTGGTGAGGAACTTCATTATAAATTCGACTTTATCTAAGATGGCTATTACTCATGAAATACCTCCTATAGCTTCCATGAGTAAATCTAAGCTATGTTATGCATAAAGCGTCCACATGATTTTGGAATACATAATCAATCATACTCCCCATGGCACACAATTGGACTCATTGTCAATCATAACTTGCACCACATTTTCACTCCTCACATCCTCAATAGTTTTTGCACATGTGAAAATATAAATTGGAAAGTAACCACTCCCATGTGTATGTGCAAGTACAATACGTAAGAACATTGTGCCCTTGCAAGAGGACGTACGACTGTTATACACATTCCTCTTATGTATATCCGATCGACCATCACATAAGATCGAACATCCATATTTTTCCCATGAGGCTCTTAAGGATAAGATCTCTACCTCAACTAATGTTTTCTGTTTGGAGAGCTTCGAGGTACGTAGGACTTGTCCTCATGGATCCTCCCAAGGATACCCAATCCTATTCACAAGCTTTATGGCCATCTTCCATGCAAGTGTGTTTGCCACGTTGAATGGGATAGCACATTCAATGAAGAGCTCGGTTATCTCATTCATTGATTGCTTAAGCCTTATGGATTTGCACCCTCACACTACCTCCACAACTATGTCACTCTCTAAAATTTTGGGCATAGGATCCACCAATATGCTCACTTAGCTAATCTCTCAATCCATGACCTTTTGCATTTACAAGGCCTACAATCATCAAGGGGATTGGCTTGATCCTCATTGCTATGTGACTATGAGGATGAACCCTATGCCATATGACCAATCCCTTTGCTCAGTTGAACATTGAGTCAATAGTTCCTCAACAATTCTTGGAAGAATAGAATTGCATTTTCCAATGTCTCTATCTTTCAAACCAAAGAGAGATGTCTTGATACGAGATGTGGTGTCTGTGTAAACTCCTATGCATACTTATATTGTCAAGTATTTTTACCAAGCTCTTTCCCATGGTTGCAAATAACATTGGGACTTCTTTCCATGATGATAAAGCTTAAAGGTAAAAAAGAGTAGACGTATTGCTACTATAAGAGTCAAGAGCCAAGACTCCAAGGCGACAAAAATTTCTCTCAAGAGCCAAGAGCCAAGACTCCAAGAGGACGGAAATTTCTCTCAAGAGCCAAGTGTCAAGAGAGAGGTTTCTCTCTCTCTCTCTCTCTCTCTCTCTCTCTCTCTCTCTCTCTCTCTCTCTCTCTCTCTCTCTCTCTCTCTCTCTCTCTCTCTCTCTCTCTCTCTCTCTCTCTCTCTCTCTCTCTCTCTCTCTCTCTCTCTCTCTCTATCTATCTATCTATCTATATATATATATATATATATCTATATATATATCTATATATATATATATATATATATATATATATATACACACATATATATATATATATATGTATATATATTATATATATATATATGTGTGTGTGTGTGTGTGTGTGTGTGTCTGTGTGTGTGTACGCGCGTGTGTGTGTACGCGCGTGTGTGTGTATATCTATCTACCTATCTATCTCTCATTAGAAAATGTTTCATTGGGG
Source organism: Ceratopteris richardii (assembly GCA_020310875.1). Lineage (NCBI taxonomy): Eukaryota > Viridiplantae > Streptophyta > Polypodiopsida > Polypodiales > Pteridaceae > Ceratopteris > Ceratopteris richardii. The sequence continues at coordinate 27,014,049 of CM035418.1, read as the reverse complement.
CAACCTCCCACTAGGGACCCCACATGTAGGTTAAATAAAATTAGTCTTGTAAATGGTCGAAAATGGGATTATTTCTAAGAAATGGTAATAATTTTGCTCAAAATAATATTATTACATATTGTGATAGTACTCCTAAAGAGCTATCCGTTGGTATATAGCACTAGGGCACTTGACACGTATGTGTGAATCAAAAGTCAAACCCTAGTGTCATATTTGAAAAATAAAAAGCACTTTTAAAGTGAAAAGTAATTTATACACCTTTCAAAGTCTTGTGAAAAGATGAAAAATTGGTTCTATGGTCATAACTATCCATATGGTATACCAATTTCAATAAAAATATAAAAACAATCACAATCTTGGCTAATCCGCCATGGTTTGCGGTAGGATTTCCAAAAGGCAGCTTTTGTGACAAGGTGTGCATCAACTTGGAGCTTATCTATTTAGAGGAGATCATCTTTAGATTTGGAGATTGTGGAGTTGTGAGAAGCTTGGAGCTTATCTATTTGGAGGAGATCATCTTCAGCTTTGGAGATTGTGGAGTTATGGACAACTTGTATATCTTGCAAATTCTTTATGCTATCATTAACATACCTATCTATGCCCTTTAAGATCCCTCAAGCTATGCAATAAATGTAATTTGGCCTACAAAAGGCCACTCTCTAGTTGTACAACACTCGAGCAATTCTAGATCTTGGTGTGCACTAAAGAAAATGTGCTCCAATTGTGCTCACAAGATGAAGGAGATGAATCCTACATCAATGATCATATGACATACATGACTTATGACATATGTAAAGGTATAACCGTAAAGTTCAAAGTTTAAACAAATGTTGAATATTCAAATAGATTAAAAAAGTAAATTGTATACTTGAGACAAGACTCGTAAAGCATGGCATGACACATGCCACATGCCGATGACCATATCCATAGTGGTTCCACCACTATAGTGGCCGAGATATCACCTTTGGTTGTAGCTTGTAGGGACATGCAACTAGAATATGTGATGCCTATATTTCCCATATAGGCAAAGAAATTGGCATCAAATACAATACAATCATCCATACTCTTCTCCATACATAAAGTCCTTCATATGGCAAAGTGTGCCATCACTCCACAAATTAGGACTTTTTTTTTTAAATATGGATGTAGAACACTTGCAAATCCATGAATGAGGCATGATAGATACTCCTGTCATGAATCCACAAGTGGCAATACATCACTTTTCCTAAAACAAAGTTCAAACATAAAAAAGTAAAATAGTAAATACAAAATATAAAATTCGACAATGGAAATACGAATATTAAATATAAATTTGCAAAAATAAGATACTTTCAGATCGATAAAGATGAGATAACAATATGGCTTGTCGCATCGCTTGGTAAAATGATAAACAAGTTCAATAGTAGACCACTCAAAATCGACAACTCTAAGCGCAACATGTATGAAATTGAGAATGGGGATAATATTATGAACCTCCATCCAAAAGTCCATATCCAAGATCTTCCTTTGCACGTAATGGGAAGCCTACGTCTTATCTCTTGCCTACAACGGTCATACAGAGGGAATCCAAACAATCATATAGAGGACTCAAAACGTAATAAATATATCTGAATTGGGTACTTGATAGGCATACCAACTCTTTCTTATTGTCGCTTCTAAATATGTTCAAAGTTTAATGATTTTCACACGTGAAAGTTGGGATGAATCTAGCATCACGAACAGTAAGCTTTGACTATAACAACTTTCCAATATCCTCAAAAAGTGAGTCATGTCAATGAATTGTGCAAGGGGTCTAATCGTGGGAACTCACCCTAAACGAACTCCTTCGTTCCTTATAATTAGGGGCATTCTATATGATAACTTGTACCACATTTGCTACCCCATCTCTTGTTTGGCCACTTTAATATGCTAGCGGATAAGTTCCCCAATCATCCTTGTAGCTATCTTGCTACAAGCTACGACTCTCAAGAAATAGGTACCTAAGCAGGATGAAACCATAATGTGATACGGGGACGTCTCATGTCGTTCCAACCATAAGACAAAATATAACATCCATATACTTGCATACCCAATTTTATTCTCTCTTTCTCTTCCACAAGCATAGGCCCACGTAATTTATTGCACTCAACTCCATGCCAATTATCACATGGAACTACTTTAGCAATTGCTTTGACTGTTCTCTTCCATGCACCCATACAAACTACATTGAAAGAGGTTGCACTATGAGATGCGATGCTCAATCTCAATTTTTGCAACTTTTTGTTGTTTTCTGTGTAATCCAAGAAATAAAAAAGATGAATGAACCCCCTTTGCTTAGGTCTTTGGAAGGACTCGTCTACAAAGAGAATGAAAACAAAGTATACAAGTTGAAAAGGGCATTGTATGGATTGAAGAAAGCACCACATTCTTGGTATGAAAAGATACATGCCTACTTGTTGGCACATAGATTTGAGCGCAATCACACAAAGAGCATCTTATATGTTAAGCGTGCAAATATACTTCCAAACATTGTTGTATATGTTGATCATATGTTGCACACTAGTCCTAAAGAGAAGCATATTGCTGAATTGAAGGCTAATTTGCATGCTTCTTTTGAAATGTCAATTTTGGAGCTTTTGCATCATTATTTGAACATTCATTTTATGCAAGTTTGTCGAGGAATAGCATTGTCTCAAACAAAGTACATTGACAAATTATTGCAGAGTTTTTGCCTTGAAGATTGCAAACCTTATTGCCACTCACATGGAGATAGGTTTATGATTGATCCTTCATGATGCTCGAGATGCATTTGATGTTCTCTATCAACAGATTGTTAGACGCTTGACTTACTTATGCATAACACTATCTGATATTCACTTTGTTGTCCTCATATGGGGAGATTTATGCATAGCCCAAGTGTCAAGCATTGGCATGCAGTTAAGCATATCTTTCACTACTTGAGTGATATCCGGCTACTTGGATTGTTTTATCTGTTGGAAGTCAATGTACATATGGTTCTTATCCACTTTCAGCAAATCTACATTTTGGGCTTAGCATTTTCGTACAGTTTGGGTAAAACTTTTTTAGGCTAGATAGATAGAGCTTGGTAAGAGCTATCTAGTGGTATGCTTCGTTTCTTCATCAAAGATCAGAACAGGGAGAAAAGTAAAACCCTAATTTAGCTCAAAATGGAGGAAAAGCATTTCTAGAAGTCCACACAGTAAAAAGCTAGGTTATGAAGTCTTTTCACCAAAAAGCAAGTAAATTTGGGCAATCAAAATTAAATCAAAAGCATAATTTAAATCGATCGCTATTTTTAGTTTAAAAGCAAAAACAATTCGCAAAACAACAATAGAGGCTTTTTTGAATTGCAATATGATTTTTTCGTAAGTTTTTCGCTAAGCTTTATTGGAGGACTACAAGGCTATATAAAGAGGTCATGGGCACACTCTTGACATATCTCAAGCTAGAGCTTTGGAGTTCTGAAGCTTTGGAGGTGAGGGTTTGGTGAAGGAGAGGCTACTCTCTTGGAGCAAGGAGTCTTCTACAAGTTGGAGGCAGCTATCTTTTGTAAGTTAGCCTTATATTCTGTTTTTAGGGTTTCTGAACCCTAATTTTAGAATTAGGGTTTGCTGATTTTCAGATTTGTTGCACTTTCTTGTGAGGTTAGGTTCACTTCGATGCTCATTCGCTTCACACACACACTCAAGTTATAACAGCATAATCTGAATTTTGTATCATCATCATCTTGCGTATTCTTCCATTAGTGAGTGCACCACATCATATGGTTGAGTAGTACTCCCATGTTGTAATTCAGCCATCTATTTTAGTGAGTAAGCATTATGTATACGTTCCCTATCCTTGTCTCAAGATCTCTTTCTTTCTATCTCTCACTTATCATCTTGTTAAATTAAGTTGTGTATGCTCAAAGGTTTTTAGTATTGGAACGATCGTGGGGCCCCAAATTCCAACATTATCCCAAGGGGGGGATCATTACCACAAAATTTACATGCTTTTTCTCCCTCAGTTTGGGTTGGTTGCTATGACACTCGTGTGTCCAGGAGTGGTTTTTGCTTCATGCTTAGTAGCTCATGCATATCTTGTTTGAGCAAAATGCAGCCTACAGAGACCACTTCTAGTTATAAGGGTGAGTATAGGGAAGCTTTCACACCTCCTGTTAAGTGTGTTTACCTCACATGCTTTTTGGTTGATTTGGGTGTTGGTCAATCTTTTGCCATCACAATCTTTACTATTGTCAGAGGGCATTGAAAATTGCTAAGAACCCTATTTTCATGCTCGCACACAGTACATTGAGATGCACTATCATTATATCAAGGAGAGACTATGCTCAAGAGATATGTTTAACTTATGTGCCCGCAGGAAATCAGGCTTGAGTGTGCCTTATGACAAGCCTAGAGATCAATTAAAAAAGTGCAAAGAGAAGCCTCTACAAGATTGGAAGTTTTTCTATAAAGAATTGCAACAAACAAATATGAGGAGAGTCAATAGCCTTCAAGGGACTCCCTTTCATGTTATGTGGACGGATACTTGTTATCATAGTACAAAAAAATCGACAATTTTTAAATAAAAATCTTTTTTTAAATCGTTGGAACGATTTAAACAATTTTTTATGATTTTTATGAAGGTTTTTTTGGAAAAAAATCATTTTCAGCGAAAATCCTAGGTCATGTATTTTCAAATTCGTTTCTAGCTTCGCTAATAGTTTCTAATCTTCTCTTACACACTCATCTTGAGAGCTTGCATTAAGAAGAAGTTAGAACATAATGTGAGCATTAGAGCACTCAGCAATAGAGCACGATCAGCCCCTTGCAAGTTGCTTTGGAATTCAACCTTCTCTATTTTCCCTTTGCTTAAACCTTTCCTATTTGCCCCTTTCTTCAAGCTTCACTTTGACACTATTTGCCCCTTGCCACTTGCCTTATAGAGTCTAGATGGGTAGAAAGTAGTGTGGTCACTAGGGATTATAGACTACTAGGTGATTTTATACGTCATTCATGTAAGGTATATCAAAAACGTGTTAAATATGCATTGGTATATACCTTTATGTTTCAAAAAATAAAAATCTCTCAAAGTGAATAAAAACCCCGATTTTTATTTTGAATTTTATAAATCTCTACGATTTAAACGATTTAAATCTCGATTTACACGATTTAAATCTCGATTTAAATCTCGTTTTTAAACCTCTTCTTGTACTATGCTTGTTATGATGGGGCTATCACAGGACTACCTCCTGTGTTATGATGGGGCCATCAAGGGACTTCCTTCCGCCCTAAGGCATCCCATGGAGGTTTGGGTTGGGGGACTCCATCCCACCATCCCTAAGGGCAGGGTACATGTCCCCTTGTGACTATGATTTCAACACCTTTCACAATATTCCACAACCCTTTACAACCAATATGTGGTGCTTCATGCATGCCCACAATGGATAATTAAAACCATCCAACTTATTTTCCACAACAAACATGTGAAACACATCAAATCATTGTGTTTAGCCATTAGGCATGGCGGATGAGTGTATCTTAATGCAAAAAATAATTGATTCTTGAGAAAGTTGAAGAAAAGTATCCTATGGTTCTATGCTACATTTGTAACAAACTTTAAGGCCCTTGTACAAGAGAACAAAACCCAAAACAAAAATGGAACAAAAGGACAAAGTTTCTTGCATATGCTTTGATAGTGTATTCAAAGGCTAAAGCAAGCTCGAATTGATTTTTGAACTGAATATAACCCTTAGAATTTTTTTGACAATGTTCACCAAAATTCATAACAATCAGAAATAGCGAACAAGGGTGTATCAACAACACCCCTCAAGAAGCAAACACGTGCTCTTATACCAATTGTTGAAGTTTATGGAGTAAGATCACACACAATCAACATGAGAAAGAAAAAGAACTCTAAAAGCACAATACAAAATGTACTGCGAAGTGTGCAATATGCAAAGATATGCATTTCGTTAGGGTTATGGGCATCATGTACAAACTACGGAAAAACCTCCCTTTTTTTAAGTGCCTCAACAGTCCGAAGTATTTTCACCGGCATCACTACTGAAATATACTAACAATGCACTTCAAAGGAAACTATTTCTTTATAGAATATTCACTGTTCTGGCATCGAGCCTTCTCCATTATGAAGGGAACAATATGAATTCTAAAGTATGCTAAAGTACATATGCTTTGTAAATTGTAGGATAATGAAACGATCCACTTCAAGCCCATGTTTACTTCATAAACGGACATTGTCATATTGTATAGATAAATAGTGTGTGATAGGACATGACCAGAATAGCTATCTCTGCAAATTCAATCTGCGTTTGATACGCACATCTCACAATTGGAGTATCGAAGAGCATAAAATTATGTTTCAAATAGCATCAGGAAACCGGATTTATTCATGTATAAGTAATGAAGGCCACTCAGCTGTGCATGTTTCAAGAGGATAAAAAAACCAGTTCAACGGTACGACAACTTGAACACTTTGGGGAATATAACAGCACAACAACTAGAAAATTTTAGAGCAATGCGGGAGAAGCAGACAGAAGAAGCAAGACCTTGTTGACCATGGTGACCACGCTCTCCAGTATCTCTCCTCTGAAGGGTCTGAAGACAACACAGTCATATTTGACTGGAAAGGTTACAAATCCTGTGCCATCACGAATAAGACCCTTCCCAATGTCCGATATGTTAGTGACTGCTACGATAAAACCATGTCGCCCACTGCAAGAAACGCAAAAATTATACAAAGCCACATTCTTCTACCTATCAATTCTTGCTTGGAAGCCCAATCTGTTTAAAGGATACTTCCATCATCATGAAGATGCATGAGTCTCTCTCTCTCTCTCTCTCTCTCTCTCTCTCTCTCTCTCTCTCTCTCTCTCTCTCTCTCTCTCTCTCTCTCTCTCTCTCTCTCTCTCTCTAACCTGCAGGTGCCCTCCACTTCCTGGAGGACCTTCTCGATAAGCTTGTCTCTAAGGTGCGGCCCGAAATGGCGCGGGTGAAGCTGTATCTTCCTCTCCAAGACAATGTGAAAGAACATGCTGCTGGCGCTGCAGCAACAAATTTGCTGGTGAATTAGAGCTGTCGGTCGGTTGTTTGTTCCTGAATCGTGAGGAAGACTCGAAGTCGAACCCAAATTCAAATAAATGTTCCAGTAAGTTTCACAAATCAGTCGACGCGCCTTAGTTCAGCTTGTTTGAGCTCTTGCCTGTTTAGGCGGGCCGCGGAGTGGAGCTTCAACCCCTATTATATTCTCTGTCGATATGTGTCTCTGTCGATATGTGTTAAGTCTTAGTTAGTCCAAACCTGTCGACATGTATTGAGTTTTAACTTAGTCCAAACTTAATTTTCTTATCGTTTGCAGACTATTATCGTTGTATCGCCTTCAGATAGTCTTAACCTTTGCTTTGTGTAATATGAGAGGTCCATAGATATTATATGTGTTCATTTGTAAAATTGTTTTTTCAATCAATTCAAGCAAAGGACATTAAACTTCTGTTTAATTTTCTCTTTTTTTTAATCACAAATCAAATTTTTATTTTATTTTTGAAAGTTTAGTCTTTCAAGTTCCACCTACTTTTTATTATCCTTGAAATCAAAAAGAACAACTCACATATCCAAAAGATTTTTTTTTTATTTCTCATTTTTAGGGAGCTTTTTTTTTTTTAAATGGAGGTTCGGCCGAGGCCTACTCCCCCGAACTTTAACTTTGAAATTGCAACTGTACAAGGAAGGGCATAGTACCCATGGGACCCCCCTTATCCACAAGAACAGGGGTTTACAAGATTGGGTTAAACGGTGGTCAACACTACCGCAGGGATAGACAAACGGTGGTACTCAGCCACAATGCAACATCATTCCAGATTACATGTCCCTTACATGTTGCTGCCAGGGATTGAACCCTCGCCCCCGCCTCAAGAGGCGAGAGACCCAACCACTAAGCCAGCGAACTGGGACATTTTTAGGGGGCTTAAATCTAATCGACTTGTAGATATTAAATGTTGGATGTTCAGCTTAAAGCCCAATAACTTACCATTACACCACGGACCCTTGATTTTGGTTTCTTTTTTTGGTTGTTTTGGGGTTTGTTCCATTTGCAAGGGAATTGAAAGGAAACATCACTATTGAATGTTTAACATGAGAGGTCTACGTAAGTGAGGGCATGAATGTTTGGATAGCAATCAACTCAATCTACATCCAAGCTGAAGGCCATATTTATTCTTCTCACGGCCACCTCCTCTTAGCGACTCTGACCCCTTGCACTTCCAGCCTGCCATCTAGAGGGCATTTATCTTTTGCTTTTTTTTTCTAGAGCTTTTGTGCACGTTATGGTTAGTTTTTCTTTTGCTTTTTTTTTTCATGTTCTTCGTGCTTGGGTTTGGGGTTTCTCTTGGGTTTTGTGGGTGCTTTTAGGTGTTCAAAAGGCTTTGTGTGGTCTCGGTTGGCTTGTGTTGTTATTTGAGTTTTTGGTGCCTCTAGAAGGTTTTTAATATTTTATTTTGGTCTTAGTTAGTGCATCGGCTCCCTTCTTGCGAAGGCACGTGGATCTATTCAATTCCAACAGGAGCAATGTAACAGTTGAATTGTTGCTTCACAAACATCTTCATTCCTTGCGTGTCTTCTTTGACTTCATTGATTTGTTCCTTTCATGGTAGGGATTGCACCATCCTTGGTTCTCGATAATGCGGGTCTGGGTTTGGAAGTTGTTGGCTCCGGTGGATCTCTGGAGCTCCTTGGTGTTAAAGCCCCGTTTATCACCCTTCCTAGGATGGACATCTTGGTGAAACAAGATGAACTAAAAAATATTTGCCTCACCAGACAATTATTTGGTTCTAAACCTCCTCTCGAATTCCTTCATCAATGGGTTAGAAAAGAGTGGTTTCTTTATGTCCTTGTTGTTTGCAAATCCTTTAGGGTAGATGTCAGAGGATTCATCTATGAAGGTGCATCGCACTCGTTGAACATGAGATGGCACCCCCAAATTTGTGTCAAAGTGGACCTAGCAAGGATCTTCCCTCCAAAATCAAAATACACATTGGTGAAGAGGAACCCTTAGAGCATGATGTGGTCTATAAAAACTTGCCAAATTCTTATTTTCACTACGGTATGCAAGGTTAGAGGGTCGTTGAGGTAGAAATCCACTAGGAAGGAGAAAGAGACTAAAAATGCTCGGGCAACAATCAACAAAGAAAGCACAAGCCAAAAGAATGGACCTTGTGAGCTTGAATATCCTTCATTGGAATCAAAGAAGTCCAAGAAACACTGTTCGATGAACCTAACTCATAAGCCTTCATGAAAGTGAGATGTAGAAGGAGAAGAAGCCCCAAATGTAATATTGAGACAACTTCCTCTTTCTTAATCAAGGAAATAGTTTCAGTAACTTGGAAAAAGAGATCAATCTCCCAAGGGGAATGAATCAATTTTTTAGTTCCAATGAGGAGAAAACTCCAAAGGATTATTCCACTACTAAAGGAGAAAATCTAGAGGGGTACACTACAAGCAAAGATGATGGATTGACCACCAAATTCTTTCTCAAAAAGGGAAAATTCTAGTAGAAATTCCTTGGAAGAGTCCCATAAAGGGTAGACTTTTGTGCGAGGACCCTCTACCTCGAGAAGTGGAGATGAAGAGAAGAACAAGAAAAATAGGGAAAATACCCCGTGCCGCAAAGGTCAAGTCCATAAAAAATGATGGTTGTTTCTTTTGACATCTAAGGGCTTTTTGATCCCTCAAGAGATATCGTTATTGGATGGCTTCAAGATAAAAGATTCAACCTAGACTTTTATCTATCTTTAAGAAATCGAAATTGACAGTGAAGACCTTCTAAAGAGACTTCGCCGAATTTCTTCATCTCATGTGTGGTTTGCCACATCACACCTGCATGGCTTTGATGGCTTGACTATTAGCATCAAGTGTGGTTGGATGCCTAGCCTAGAGGAGACATGCGAGGATCTGAACCATCGGTGGTTTGATGCCTCCTTTAAAGCCCCTTGTAGTCCACCATTGCTTCAGTTTATGCACCCAATTTTGACATGGATAGACAATTCACTTCACAGTCATTAGACTCTATATCTATGATGTGATCCTTTGTGGGGACTTTAATATGGTGGAGGCTCAGTTTGAAAGATGGGAACAAAGATGATGGAGAGTGTTAATCTCCAAAAGAATAAGCTATTCTTGATGTTAGACCACCTCTATATCAAGAATAACTTCAGACTCCAACCAATTTTGGAAGACAATCACCAAACTATCAAGAAATTAGCTAACTGTGAAGAAAGTCATTTCACAAAAAAGGATGTTGCACATTAATCACTCATTGATTAATCATTTGTGTAAAGTTTCTGATGAAAATTTGTAGAATGTGTCGGCTAGAGTATGTGCACCTCCTCCAAGTTAAAACACTTCAAAATCTTTAGTAGATTATGAGAAACGCTTCAAACAATTCACCTATGTCTGAAACTACCTTCCTGTAGAATTGACTTTGACACCTGCAACTTCTAACACATAGTTCTCCCAAACTAGAACCCGTTTAAGCAAATGTTTTTAGCCATAGATGGCTTACCTTCCAACTTAGATTTTGACTCCTCATTTGTGTAAAACTTTACACTGTGCACTGAGAACTGATCATTTCTTTGACCATCGAATCTGCGCCTGATTCAGAAGACACTCAACACTTTCTCACACATAGATGTTCCTACACAAAATTCTCTCAGGCTTTTTGCAATTGGACTCTCAAACTTTAACCATAGATAGATTAACTATGGACTTAGATGTGTACAAAAGGATTTCTGATAAAATCAAACACAGAAGGAGAATTAGAGGAAAGATCGATGCGCAATTCTCTGAACATTCTTTCTATTCAACTCTTCATACATCTAATGGATGATACATCCAATACACATCATCTATTCATCTATGCTTCATCTCACTCATCTATTACGACCATCTACACGTATCTATATATACATATGAGTATTGATTCATCATTACTTCATGTATATTGAAGTATTTACAAAGCTAATGTACATATATTTTAAAGAACTTTACTATCTGAATCTTCTCTTTACTCCATGAAGTTGGACTTCAATCTTTTCTTCATTTCTTCACTTCTAGGCTTTATATAATCACCAATTGTTGATTGTCCTGCTCCAACAGCTCCCCCTCAATCATCAATTGTGATTACCTGCATCTTCTTTATCCCTGCCATATCTTTAAACATCTACAACTTTGGTCCATCCATTATATTTCTTCTCATCACACACATTGGAAAGGAGGCTTAAAGGAGGAAGCTTAGCATTTGTATTATGGGAGACCAACATGCACAAATAGAGAAGCTTGATAAGACCAATTATCAAGCATGGAAGTTTAGAATCACAGCATACTTGCAAGGTAGAGGCTTGTATGGTTTGATTGACGGCACAGATATCAAACCCACATTACCAGAGGACCCAAATCAGCAACAATTGAGGGAGTTTAGACTTTGGAATGAGAGAGACAAAAGGGTTATATTCATTTTATCACAAAATATTCAAGATTCAATGGTAGGAAACATACAAGATCTAGACACAAGTAGAGATGTTTGGCTTGCATTGGAAAGGTTGTATGCTACAGGTACAAGAGCAAGGAAGATTCAACTAAAAAATGAGTTGAATAACATAAAGAAAGATACAAGGACATCGGTCAATGATTACATATTGAAAGTTAAAGAGATTGCAGATCAACTAGGATCAATTCAAGCTCATGTGGAGGACGACGACTTGGTTGCACATACTCTCAACGGACTCAAAGATGATGAGAGATGGAAACCCTTCATTACTTCAGTTTATGTCAGAGGAGAATTACCAGATTTTGATCAACTTATTGCCCTCATGGTCACGGAGGAGATGAATCTAAATGGTTCTACTTCAAATCAAAAAGGATCTCAAGGACAAGCTCTTTATGTAGGATCATCAAGAGGTGGAAACAGAGGTGGAAGAGGTTCAAATAGAGGTCGAGGAAGAAGGAGCGATGATCAAAGGACTTCAAGTGGCTTCTTCAACACAAGAGGAAGAGGAAGATCAAGCGCTAGAGGTACGAGAGGCTACTACAACTACAACCAAAGACAAAGGAGTGAAGATAATAAGAACAATTGCTATATATGTGGAAGGTATGGACACTATGCCAAAGATTGTTATCAAAATGAAAATAATCAAGGTGGTAATCGAAGAGCAGGCTATTCAAGAAGAGGTAAACAACAAGGAAATTATGCAGTTGAAGGTAAAAGTGATGATTATGATTCTCTTCTTATGATGAATGTAGAAACTAAGATGAATTGCAATAGCGATGTATGGTATGTAGATAGTGGTTGTTCTAATCACATGTCTCATGATGCTTCATGGTTTTCTAATATGCATAATCCGTCATGTAAAGGTCATGTTGAAACAGGAGATGATACAACACATAAGATTATGCAGGTTGGAGATGTTGTTATGCAGGATAAGAGCAAGAAAAATTGCTTGAAGGATGTACTTTATGTGCCAACAATCACTAAGAATTTGATGTCGGTTGGTCAAATGGTAGAAAAAGGTCTACAAGTGAGATTTAATCATGCAGGTTGCTTCATTGAGGATCCAAAGCAAAGGAGGTTAATTGCTAGAGGTCAAAAACAAGGTAGATTGTTTACATTCAAGGTAAACCCAAATCATACAAACTATTTCTCTTATGGTATGCATCGAATAGCAGAGCTTGATCTATGACAAAAGGATTGGACACATGAATGTACACAGGTTAAAGAAGCTATCAAAGAAGAGGATTGTTGAAGGATTACCTGATCTTACTAAGCAACATATGGTGCATCTTTGTGAAGCATGTCAAATGGGTAAGCAGAGTAGACAACCTTTCAAGAATTCAAGCTATGTAAGTGATGGTTTGCTAGATCTCATACACACAGATGTGTGGGGACCTACTAAAGAGGCATTCTTGGTTGGTAATAAGTACTATGTATCATTCATTGACGATCATAGTAGAATGACATTTGTGTATTTTATTAAACATAAGAGTGAGGTCTTTGATTGTTTCAAGAAGTTCAAATCATATGTCGAAAAGCAAACAGGAAGGTATATTAAGAAGCTAAGATCCGATGGAGGAGGAGAGTATTTCTCTCAAGCTTTTACTGATTTTTTGTATGATGAAGGTATCAAAAGAGAAGTTACATGCAGGTATACTCCACAACAAAATGGAGTCGCAGAAAGAAGAAACAGAATCATAGTAGAAGCATCTAGAAGCATGCTTAATGATATGTGTTTGCCTAATTATTTTTGGGCTGAAGCTGTTAGCACAAGTGTTTACATTATGAATAGAGTTCCGACTGCTGGAGTTCATCATTTGACACCATATGAGGTATGGCATGGAAGGAAACCAAGTGTAAGTCATTTGAAAGTATTTGGCTGTGTATGTTATGTACATGTACCTAGTGAGGTGAGATCTAAACTTGATGCGAAATCAGAAAAATGTATATTTATTGGTTATGCAGATACTCAAAGAGGATATAGATGCTATAATCCTCATACCAATAAGGTTGTTGTGTCAAGAGATGTAAACTTTGATGAATCACTTTCATGGTATGCAGATAAGAATTGTTTGCAGGTCATGGATGAAAATGAAGAAGGTGTGGTTGAAGGAGATGAATGCATAGTTCAGCCATCAGGAAGTTTAAATGATGAAAGGAGTGGTTTAGATGAAGAAAGAGGATCACCTTTCAATGGAAGATTAAGGCAAGAGTCACCTCCAAGTGTTAAAAGTAAAGGTAAACTCAAACTTGTTGAAGTTAATGATGAAGGAGAGGAAATTAGTGATGTATGTGAGTATGGAGAATCATCAAAGGTTCCTAATAAGAAAGGAAGAGCATCTACATTGGAGGTAAGAAGAACTTCAAGAGTAAGTAAGCAACCTCAAAGGTATACTTATGAATCTTTCATGAATACTCATTATGCTTTTATGACAAAAGTTGAGCAGTAAAATGAACCCACATGTTATGATGAGGCCAAAGGAGATGAAAAGTGGGAGAAAGCAATAAGAGAAGAAATGGAAGCACTTCAGGATAACAAGACTTGGAATTTAGTTCCAAGTACACCAAAGCAAAAGGTAATTGGTTGCAAGTGGGTTTTTAAGATTAAAATAAATAGTGATGGTAGTGTGTCTAGATATAAGGCTAGACTTGTAGCAAAAGGATATAATCAAACTCAAGGTGTGGACTATGAGGAAACATTTAGTCCAGTAGCAAATATGGCAACGGTGAGAACTTTGTTGGCTTTAGCTGCAAGTAAAAGGTGGAATATGTATCAACTCGATATAAAGAATGCCTTTCTTAATGGTGAGTTAAATGAAGAAGTGTATGTCACAACCAGATGGTTATGTGGATGCAAAATATCCTAATCATGTATGCAGGTTAAAGAAGGCATTGTATGGTCTTAAGCAGGCACCAAGGGCATGGAATGCAAGGTTGGTAAAGTATCTTATGCTGCAAGGATACACAGCGAGTCATGCTGATCCTTCACTTTATGTAAAACATGTAGATGGCATGTGTGTCTATGTATGCATTTATGTGGATGACTTGCTGATTACAGGGAATGATGCAAAAGCAATTGATGAGATAAAAGGTAATTTGGGAAAGGAATTTAAAATTTCAGATCTTGGTTTGCTCAGATACTTTCTTGGGATTGAAATTGTGTATAGCGATGAAGGTATGTGGTTGATACAAAGAAAGTATATATGTGATATGCTGAAAAGGTTTGGTATGCAGGAATGTAAATTTGTTTCTACTCCAATGGAATGTAATGTAAAGCTGAGTGCAAAGGAAGGTGATGAGTTGCATGATATGAATGTATATAGATCCATGGTAGGATCTTTGATTTATGCAACAAAAACTAGACCTGATATATGTTATGCAGTAGGAGTATTGTCACAGTTTATGCATGAACCTAGAGTACCTCATATGCATGGAGTGAAAAGAGTGCTTAGGTATTTGAAAGGTACCATGAACGAAGGATTATTTTATAGTCATGATGCTGATCTAACTCTTAAAGTCTTTAGTGATGCAGATTGGGCTGGAAGCAAAGATGACAGAAGATCCACAAGTGGATATGTGGTAATAGCAGGAAACAAGACATTAACATGGAGTTCAAAGAAACAGCCTACAATTGCTTTATCTTCTACAGAGGCTGAGTATAGAGGTTTAGCATCGGCTACTACTGAGGTTATGTGGTTTAAAAAGTTGTTTCATGACTTGAATGTGCAGGTTGATGTACCACTGATATATGGGGATAACTTGAGCAGCATTCATATGACCTCAAATCCTATTTTTCATGCTAGAACAAAGCATATAGAGGTTCACTATCATTATGTTCGAGAGAAGGCCATGAACAATGAAGTGCAGGTTTCTTTTGTTGGAACAAAGGATCAAGTTGCAGATATCTTCACCAAATCCTTGGATGGACCAAAGCTTCAAAGATTCAACTATATTCTTGGCATGAAGGAAATACCCTTTGAAACTTGAGGGGGAGAATGTTGCGAACATTTGTTTTATGTAGGGTACAAGTTTCAAATTATGTAAATACCTTTGGGAAGTCTTCAAATACTTCAAGAAGGCTCATATTATTCATAAAATGTAGCAAAAATACCACGTGAGTTCTAGAACATGGTGAGTCAAATTAGTGAGTCACAAGGGAGCTTCAGTGGTGTCCTAGTGAAAGGTCGATGTGGTTAGTTCTCAAAGTCCATCAATACTTTGCTTATTTGAGCACTTGAGTCATGTAATACCTCCATCCAAGTGTCTACCACGAATTTAGATGTATTAGGAAGGTTTTAGATTAGTTTCCCATGCTATAAAAAGAGGAGAAAAGTCGTGATCTTGTGGGATGTCCAAGAGAGTCATATGTATATCTCTACACTGCTGTAGTTTTGTATGCAGAGATTGCAGAGCTTGTATCTCCCTCATTATATATCCAAATTACATGTTTGATAGCTCATTGGAAAGCTCTTACTGTCTACTTTGTTCCTGTAAATTTTCATAATCATTGGATTTGTGATCTGAGAGCAATACTCTCTGCAAGTAGTGTGTGTTCTCTGTTTTTTATCCCTGATGAAGGTCTCCATTAAACCTCAAACTTGCAGAGGTCATATCTCCTTGTGTATGTATCCAAATCATGTGTTCTTTAGCTTGTTAGAAAGCTCTTTAAGTCTACTTGTATTCTGGAAAGTTTCAAAGTCATTGGAGTTGTGAGTTAAGAGCAGTAGTCTCTGCAAGTGATATATGTCCTCAGGTTCATCTCTGTTTCAAGGTCTCCATTAAAGCTGCATATTGCAGAGGTCATAGCTCATTGTGTATTTATCCATTTGAGGTGTTCTATATCTTGTTGGAAAGCTCTTAAAGTCTAGTTTATGTGTGTGAAACATTTTTGGAAAATTCCAAGTGAGTAAAGAGAAATTTGCTCTGCAAGAAAATCGGTATGTGCATACAAGTTTGTGAAAAAGTCAACTAGGTCCTGTTGGGTTTCACCTACTTCTAGCTGTACTTTGGAGATCAATAGACTCCAACAACATACACTTTGTATGCCTTCTAACAGTCATATAACCAATGAAAATGTATTGCTTAGGCCTATCATCATTAGGGCCTTGCACATAGGCATCACTATGAAAGAATCTGAAATAGCTCACATTGGATTTCCTCTAAAAGTAAGCCTCAAATGGGGTTTGGTTCTTCAAAACATGTGAGAACCCTATGTTAAGAATATGTACTGTTGTATGTAGAGCTTCACCACAAAACTTTTGTGGAAGTTGCTTTTGACGAAGCATAGTCTTATCCATCTAGAACACACTTTGAATCCTCTATAGAGAAATACCGTGCTCAGTATCCTTCTTTGCTTGGTACTTAATACCTTGCTGCTTCAAATACTTGGAGAAATTATGGCTGACAAAGCCACTATCTCCATCTAATCTGATGGTCTTTTAAAGAACTTGGAAAGTCATCTTCAACTATCTATATCCACTCCTTGAACTTGGAAGGTCATCTTGAACTATCCATATTCGCTCCTTGAACTTGGAAAATGCATCCTCTTTATGTTTTATTACATAAACCCAAGTGTACCTAGTGAAGTCATCTACTATCAAGAAGAAGTAAAGTGACCCACTTAGTAATGGTGTATGCATAGGTCCACAAAGATCGGCATGGACTAATGCTAAGGTTTAGTATGAGGAAATGGATGCTTCCATAGGCAAAGGGGTAAATTTCTATTTAGCATACTTGGTAGTTCAACTCCACTTGTTCGATCATGGGTAAACCCTTGACAATATGACTTGAAGATATCTTTGCTAAGTAAGAGGTGTGTCCAAATATGAAATGCCACAATCTAAAGCTTCAATCCTTGGCCATGAAACTTGAAAGCTTGTAAAGACCCTTGACTTCTTTGGATGCTCGATCGATGACTTGAACTTTATCATGATCAAACTACACCATCATGTTGCACTTAATATTGGCCTTCACTGAGAGAAGGTTCTTACAAGGACTTGATACATAAAGAACATCTTTAAGTGAATTGTTCTCACCTTTTGAGTTTGATGTGAACTTTGCCTCTGCCTTGGATCTCAACACACTTGTTATCTCCAAGATAAACTTGGCCTTTGTGCTCTTGAAACTCATGAAAGTTTCTTTGCCATTGCACATGTGTGATGAAGCCCCACTATAAAAAATCCATTCTTTGGTAGAAGTGGATGCGAAAAGTGCCTTGTGGTCAGTTGTAAGAAAAAAGCATAAAGTGTTAATTTTCTTTAATAATCTTCAAATTGTGCTATCACCTTTGTGATGGTTTCTTGAGGACAAATAGAAAGATTATGAAACTCAAATTATAAAGCGTAAATCTTTGAAGGATTTTTATCTTCATATAGACTTGCTAGTGTGGCCCAAGCTTCTTTGGAAGTCTTAGAGGAAGTGATATGATCCTTTTTCAATTCATCACATGATAGAAGAATTTGACCTAATGCTCTTTTGTTCTTTACATTCTGAATATTCCGAGATTCTAAATCTTTGATCCTATTGCATTCAGAATTTGACCCATCTACAACTTCATGGAGAAGATTTGTGTACAAGTATGCATGCATGATATATTTCCATAGAATAGTTATGGCCATCTAAATGTCCTTCCTTGTGCATAATTATGGGCATAAAAGTAGTTAAATAACCTATCATGGATGATGAACTTGCTTCTTTCTTTGACCTTATAAAATTTGGGGTAGGGGGGGCTTAGAGTAGCCCTACACTTGTTGACACCTTGGAAGGGGGGCTTAGAGTAGCCCAAAATTGTTGGAGATAGACGTCTGCGGAAGCACGCGAACAGCACAAGGAAGAAGAAGAAGCTTGGAGCACAACACACAAGACCCAATGTATTACTAGTGAATGTACAAAGATAAGTAGCCCATTAGGGCAATAGGCGTATATACAAGCCGGGGGAAAAAAACCTCCTAAAGAGGAAAAAAATGCCCCGGCGGTCCTAGAGTGTTCACACACATCACTACCTAAATATATCAACAAATCCCCCCTGGGAGTGATGCGGTGAACAAGGAGCTGGCACTCATGTATAAGGAAGTGCCAAGCTATGTGGAAATCACTCCACAAAAGGAAGTAAGCCCAAAGCTTTGCGGAAAGCTTCAAACTTCTCCCTAGGCAGAGCCTTCATGAAAAGGTCTGCAATGTTCTCCTGCGTGGGCACATATGCCAAGCTGATCTCCCCAGCAGAGAACCTCTCCCTGACATAGTGATAATGCACCTCAATGTGCTTAGTGCGAGCATGGAACACAGGGTTCCTCGCAACTGCCAATGCGCTCTGACTGTCAGTGAAGATGGTGGTGGTAGAAGACTGGCCAACACCCAAATCAGCCATAAGGCGTCTGAGCCACACACACTCAACAGTCGCTGTTAAAGCTGCCCTATACTAAGCCTCACAACTGGAAGTGGCCACAGTAGGCTGCTTCTTGCTCAACCAAGATATACATGAGCTACCAAGCATGAAGCAAAAACCACTGGTGGACACACGAGTGTCATAGCAACCAGCCCAATCTGAGTCAGAAAAAGCATGCAAATCTGGCGGTAGTGATCCCCCCTTGGGATAAAACAACCCAAGTAGCCGAGTACCACTCAAGTAGTGAAAGATGCGCTTAACCGCTTTCCAATGCGTGACTCTTGGGCAATGCATAAACCTGCTCATCTGTGAGACAGCAAACTGAATATCTGGCCGAGTAATGCGTAAGTAAATCAAGCATCCAATAGCCTGCTGATAGAGAACAGCATCAAATGCATCTCCAGCATCATGAAGACTCAATCGTAAACCTGTCTCCATAGGAGTGGCAATAGGCTTACAGTCTTCAAGGCCAAAACGCTGCAATAATGTGTCAATATATTTCGTTTGACACAAAGCCATTCCACCATCAACGTGCATAAATTGAATGCCCAAATAGTGATGCAAATGCCCCAAATCAGACATCTCAAATGAGGCATGCAAATCAGCCTTAAAATCAGCAATATGTGTCTCAATAGGACTAGTGAGCAACATGTCATCAACATAGACAACAATGATCAGAAGCACATCATTAGCACGCTTAACATATAAGGTGCTTTCAGTTAGACTATTCTCAAAACCATGTGCAATCAAATAGGCATGTATCTTCTCATACCAAGCACGTGGTGCTTGCTTTAAACCATATAATGCCTTCTTTAACCTGCAAACCTGGTTTTCATGCCCTTTCTGCACAAAGCCACGGGGCTGAAAAACATACACTTCTTCATGCAAGTCACCATTCAGAAATGCTGTTTTAATGTCCAACTGATGTACATTCCAACCATGATGGGCTGCAAGTGCACAAATGCTGCGAACAGTAGTCATACGACATGTAGGTGCAAAGGTCTCATCAAAATCAATGCCTCTTTCCTGTGCATAACCCTTTGCAACAAGCCTAGCCTTATACCTGTCAACTGTACCATCAGGTTCACACTTCAGCTTGTATACCCACTTAGTGCCAATGGCCTTCTTGCCAGGAGGCAAGTCACATAAAGACCATGTACCATTCTTCATTATGGCATCATATTCAGATTGCATAGCAGCCATCCAATTTTCTGAATTTTGTGCTTCATCAAAAGAAACAGGCTCATTCTCATCACAGAGACTAGATGCAGCCATAGCATAGCAATCTGATGCAAAGGAGGCACTATGAGAGCCTGAACGAGTACGATATGACAAAGGTGCATCTAATTTGCTGTCACGCAAAGTCTGCACCAGCCATTTTGGCATAGTTTTTGCCTGCTCAATATCAGCTCTCTCATCAATAAGTGCATCATGTAAATCTGCATCAGAAATGGAATGATCTGCATCATCATATGAAACCTGCAAAGGCTGAGAAGTTGCCTCATTAGGACCAGCACTAGCCTGTCCACCTGTAAAAAGAGGCATCAAAGTATCATACATGTCTTTGGAGCTAACAGATGTCTCCTTAGTACATGAAAGCAATGGCTGAATAGCATCTTCCACAAAGACAACATCACGGCTAACCAGAATGCGTTTAGTCTGTGGATGATACAGACGATAGCCTTTACTTTCAGAACTGTACCCAACAAAAACACATTTTACTGCCTTATCATCCAATTTTCTGTGATGTTGTTCAGGCACTAATGCATATGCCAAACAACCAAAAACACGGAGATGAGCAACAGATGGCTTGCGGTCATGCCAAGCCTCATATGGAGTGATAGACTACAACGCTTTAGTGGGACACCTGTTCAGTACATATGCTGCATACATGACAGCCTCAAGCCAGAAACTATGTGGTAAAGCCTGACTTTTGACCATGCACCTCGCCATCTCCATGAGTGACCTGTTCTTTCGTTCAACAACTCCATTCTGTTGAGGTGTATACGGCACTGTACATTGGTGTTTTATCCCACGTTCAGCCAGAAATGCATTAAAATCTGAAGACATATATTCCCCCCCTCGATCAGAACGGAGGGTGCCCATTTTACATGCTGACAGATTTTCAGCCAAAACCAAAAACTGTTTGAAGCACATGAACACTTCGGACTTTGCTTTGAGTGGATATACCCATGCATGCCTGGAAAAATCATCAATGAAAGTCACGAAGTAAAGGTAATTTCCAAAAGAGGGTGTCTGCATAGGACCACAGACATCATTATGTACAAGCTGCAATTTCTGCGTAGCCCGAACTGAACCATCTTTTGGAAAGGAAGAACGCTACATTTTGCCCAAAATACAACCTTCACAAACATGTTTTCCAGGTGCCTCAAGTTTGGGCAAAGAGGACACCATTTCAGATTTCTGCAGGCGTAACAAACTAGCAAAATTCAGATGACCAAAGCGTGCATGCCAAAGCTTTGCATCTGACATAGCCTGAGAATCATGAACTGCACATGCCGAATCATTCACAGATCTTTCATAGTCTATGAGCTTATACAACCCACGACATAAAATGCCAGAAGCAATAATCACATCGCCATTTGAGAGATCATGAACTGTACACCTGTCATCAACGAATTTCACAACCAAGCCAATCTTGGCTAATGCAGAAACTGATAACAGGTTCTTTTTTATCCCTGGCACAAATAAAGCATTTGACAAAGTGAAAGAACTACCATCAGCAGTAGTCAGAATGATCTTACCAACTCCCATAACAGGATAAGAGGAGTTATTGGCGCATGTGACAGTATTCCCTGTAGGGGCAGGCTCGAGTGAAGAGAAGAAACTGCGCTGCGAGGTAATATGTTTGGTCGCCCCACTGTCAAAGTACCAAACATCTGAGTCTATTGCAGACATGCACTGATCATGTGAAGATGGGTCAAAACTGCAGACAGTAGTAAACGCCCATTCTTCTTCCTGCACAAGATTTGCAGACTCTGTTTTTGGTGTAGAGGCCTCTGCAACAACCATTCCAGCCTCTTTCTTCTTTGCCTCTTTAGCAGCCAGTTTTGGACAGTTCTTTATAATATGATCATTTCCTTTACAGTACTTGCAGAACAATTTCTGCTTTTCTGATTTCTTTTCATCTTTATCCTGGTTCTTTGATTGTGCAGCATTTGCAGATTTCTGCTTACTAGTAGAAGAGCTCCATTTTCCTTTGCCCTTCTGACTAGCCAGGAAAGCTTGATCTGCAACACGCATAATGGACCTGTTCTGCCTGGACTGATCTTCCTGCAACAGAACAGAGACTAATTCCTCAAATGACAAGGCATTCGGATTGCCTTTCATCATCAACCGAAGAGTAGAGGCAAAACTCTGATATGAATCAGGAAGACCATTCAGAACGGTCTACACAAGTGAGCTATCTGGTATAACCTCATCAGCAGAAATCAATTGTTCCTTCAGGTCTTTGATCTTTGTAAGAAAACTGTCCATAGAATCACCTTCATTCATGTGCTCACTCTCCAACTGTTTTCGGAGGTAAGCAACACGAGCCTCATTCCTAGCCTGGTACAAAGTGGTAAGTGTATCCCAAGCATCCTTTGCTGTTCTGCAAGAGCGAATGTGAGGAATAATGGAACGTTTGACAGACAAGGCTATCAATGCATGTGCCTGGGCATCTCTGCCATCCCAACGAATCTGCTCTGCAGTAGGTGCAACAGAAACAGCAGCACGAACAGGAATCTGTGGAATATCATCTTCGACACCATCTTCATCAGCTCCAACACCTGTATTTGCAGTACCTGTCGTTACAGGTGTAACAGGACGTCTTTCAACACCCTGCACAATGTTCCACAATCCTTTTGCAACCAGTACATGTCGCATCATATAAGCCCATAATGGGTAGTTGGTACCATCCAACTTATCCTCAACAGCCAACATACGAAATACATCACTGCTTTCAGCCATGGCCAGTGACTAAAATACCTTGATGCAGAAAATTGACTGTATCTCAAAAAGTTGAACAGAACTGCCCAGACGAGTTCTGCTAGATCTGTAGCAGACTTCGAGACGCTTAAACTGGCGAACAGAAACTGGTATATACCTTTGGCACAAAAGGACGAAATAGTCTGCACAAGCGCTGCGATAGTGCGTTCGGAGGCCGAAACGAGCTCAGATCTCGAAAACACCCTGAGTATGCTCACCAAATTTCATGCGAATTTGAGACTGCAAACGGAGGAGTGTCGACGACGCCCTAGAAGAAGCGACGACCTGCTCTGATACCAATTGTTGGAGATAGACGTCTGCGGAAGCACACGAACAACACAAGGAAGAAGAAGAAGCTTGGAGCACAACACACAAGACCCAATGTATTACTAGAGAATGTACAAAGATAAGTAGCCCATTAGGGCAATAGGCGTATATACAAGCCGGGGGAAAAAAACCTCCTAAAGAGGAAAAAAATGCCCCGACGGTCCTAGAGTGTTCACACACATCACTACCTAAATATATCAACAAAAATTGCATTGAGAGATACATACTTGGGGGCTTAGAATAGCCTCCCAATACATACACAATGGATTCTTCCTTATATCTTGAAGTTACAAGAGTAGGGGCCACTTAGTGCCAAATAGTGTGCCAAGATGAGGGTTGAAATCCTTGAGAAATACAAAGTGGACCTTTTGAGGGGTGCCAAATTGAGTGCCACAATTGGTGT
Organism: Ceratopteris richardii; assembly: GCA_020310875.1. Lineage (NCBI taxonomy): Eukaryota > Viridiplantae > Streptophyta > Polypodiopsida > Polypodiales > Pteridaceae > Ceratopteris > Ceratopteris richardii. Next base: position 26,990,407 of record CM035418.1, on the reverse strand, counting down.
CCAGAATGAGACACAAATGAGGTTCTTATTGAAAGAGACTATGTGGGTATGAGAGATAGTTCCTTAGATTATTACAAAAACACTTTTGAATGTGTGGTAATATCTAGGAAATTTGTGTTGCACAGGAAGGTACAAAAATATGATTCCATAAGGAGTATACCTATGTGAACCTCTCCAAAGTGCATCTAATGACTTGGATTTAAATGAAATGTTGTCATTATATTATCACACAATATATGGAAAAGGTCAAATTGTTGTAGTTGAGTTACAATGAACGTAGGACTAATGGTTAAGAACTCGTATGGGCAATAGGTTGAAGTGAAGAAGTCGTGTGAGAAAGTTAAAATGTGGGAAATAATTGACCGTATAATTTCAAAGCTATGACATCATTGATGATGTTACAGTCAATAAGTGTGCCAATAAGACAACAATTGTGTTTGCAAATTCATTGAGGAATGACATCATAACTGATATCACACCTGAAGCCTTATAAGTGAATGCCGAAATCGACGTGTTCCTCTTGCAAGTTGCATTTTCTAACTTACATGGGTATTATTGTCATAGAATATATATATATATATATATATATATATATATATATATATATATATATATATATATATATATATATATACACACACATACACACATATATATATACATAGATATGTGTGCATATGTACATGTATTATACATATACGTATATGTATACGTATATGTATATGTATATGTATATGTATATCTCTATGTATGTATGTATGTGTGTATATATATATATATGTATGTATGTATGTATGTATGTATGTATGTATATGTGTGTGTATGTTGTTGATAAATTTTGGTAGTGATGTGTGTGAACAGACTTAGGACTATTGGAGCACTTTAATTTTGCCTCTTTAGGAGTTTTTTTTTTCCCAGCTTGTATATATGCCTATAATCCTAATGGGCCACTCATCTTTGTACATTCACTTGGTAATAAATTCATTATTGTGTGTTATGCTCCAAGCTTCTTCTTCTTCCTTGTGCTATTCACATGCTTTTGTAGACCCCAAACTCCAACAATTGGTATAAGAGCAGGTTGCGGCTTCATCTAGGGTGTTGTCAACACCCCTCATATCACAATATCAAAATCACATGAAATCTAGTGAGCATAGTCAAGATGATTAAGAGTTCAAAAAAGCTTTGCTATATGTATCAATTTCATCCTTTTGTGTCAAACATATATATAAGTTTGTTTCGCCAATACAAGCGTCTCAAAGTGTGGTATAAGTTTAGCAGAGCTCGGTAAGGTAGTTCTGCTCAACTTTTTGAGATACAATCATTTTTCTACATCAGGGTATTTTAGTCAATGGCCATTGATGAAAGCAATTATGTATATTGTATGTTGGCTATTGAGGACAAGTTGGATGATACCAATTACCCATTATGGGCATATATGATGTGTCATGTATTGGTCGCAAAAGGAATGTGGAATATTGTGTAGGGTGTCAAAAGATGACCTACTACACCTACAACTATTATTATTGAAGATGATGCAGATGGTGTTGAAGATGATGATCTTCAGGTTCTATTCATGTTGTAGTTTGTGTTGCGCCTATTGCAAAGCAACTTCTTTGGGATGGCAGAGATGCTCAGACACATGCTTTGATAGCTTTGTTTATCAAATGTGCCATTATCCCTCACATTTGTTCTTGCAAAATAGTATGGATGCTTGGGATACACTTACCACTTTGTACCAGGCAATAAATGAGGCTCGTGTTGCTTACCTCGAAAAATAGTTGGAGAGTAAGCATATGAATGAAGGAGATTGTATGGATAGTTTTTTGACAAAGATCAAAGATTTGAAGGAGCAGTTGATTTTTTAGATGAAGCCTTGCTGGATAGCTCACTTGTGCACATTGTTCTAAATGGTCTTCTAGATTCATATCAAAGTTTTGTTTCTACTCTTCGGTTGATGATGAAAGGAAATCCAAATGCCTTAAAATTTGAGGAGTTAGTCTCTGTTTTGTTGCAAGGGGACCAGTCCAGGTGGAACAGGTCCATTATGCATGTTGCAGATCAAGATTTCTTAGCTAGTCAGAAGGGCAAATGTAAATGGAGCTCATCTACTTGTAAGCAAAAATTTGCTATCTTTGCACAGTTGAAAAAGGAAGACAAAGACGATAAGAAAACAAAAAAACAGAAATTGTCTTGTAAATACTATAAAGGAAATGATCATGTCATAAAGAGTTGCCCAAAATTGGCTACAAAAGAGGCAAAGAAAAAAGAGGCCGGAATGGTTGTTGTAGAGGCATCCACACCTAAAACAGAGTCTGCTAATCTTGTGCAGAATGAAGAATGGATGTTTACTATTGTTTGCAGTTATGACACACCTTCTCATGAATAGTGTATGTCTAAAGTAGACTAAGATGTTTGCGAGTACTTTGGCAGTGGGGCAACCAAACATATTACCTTGAAATGTAGTTTCTTTAGTTCACTTGAGCCTGCCCCTATAGGGAATACTTTCACATGTGCTAATAACTCCTCTTATTCTACAATGGGATTTGGTAAGATCATTTTGACTACTAATGATGGTTATTCTTTCACATTGTGAGATGCTTCATTTGTGCCAGGGATCAAGAAGGATTTGTTGTCAGTTTCAGCATTAGCCAATGTCGGTGTGGTTTTCAAATTTGTTGATGACAGATGTACAATCCATGATCTATCAAATGGCGATATTATTAATATTGCTTCTGCCATATTATGTCGTGGGCTGTATAAGGTCATAGAGTAGGAAAAATATTTGAATGGTTCAGCATGTGTAGTTCAAGATTCTGAGGCTATGTTAGATGCAAGGCTTTGGCATGCATGCTTTGGTCATCTGAATTATGCTAGTTTGCTCCAATTGCAAAAATTTGAAATGGTGTCCTCTTTGCCCAAACTTTAGGCACCTTGTAAACATGTTTGTGAAGGCTGTATTTTGGGCAAAATGTAGCATTCTTCCTTCCCAAAAGATGGTTCAATTCGAGCTCCTCAAAAATTGCAATTTGTTCACAGTGATGTGTGTGGTCCTATGCAGACACCTTCTTTTGGGAACTACCTTTACTTTGTGATGACTTTTAATGATGATTTTTCTAAGCATGCATGGGTGTATCCACTAAAAGCAAAGTTTGAAGTGCTTATGTGCTTCAAATAGTTTTTGGTTTTGGCTAAAAATATGTTAGTTCTGATCGGGGGGGATACATGTCTTCTGATTTGAGCGCATTTTTGGTTGAACATGGGAAACATCAGTGTATAGTACCGTATGCACCACAACAAAATGGAGTTGTTGAAAGGAAGGTCAATCATGGAGATGGCGATGTGTATGGTCAAAAGTCAGACTTTACCACATAGCTTGTGGTTTGAGGTTGTTATGTGTGTGGCATATGTACTCAACATGTGTCCCACCAAAGCATTGCAGTCTATCATGCCATATGAGGCTTGGCATGGCTGCAAGCCATATATTGCTAATCTATGTATCTTTAGTTGTCTGGCATATGCATTAGTGCTTGAATAACAACGATGACAAAACAAGAAAATGTATTTTTGTTGGGTACAACTCTGAAAGCAAAGGCTATTGTCTCTATCATCCACATCTAAACACATTTTGGTTAGTTATGATGTTCTTTTTGTGGAAGATGTAATTCAACCATTACTTTCATGTACTAAGGAGACATCAATTAGCTCCAAAGACATGTATGACACTTTTTTGCCTCTTGTTATGGGTGGATAGTCAAGTGTTGGTCCAAAATGAGCCAATTTCTCAACCTTTATAGATTTCACATGATGATGCAGATCATTCCATTTCTTATGTGGATTTATATGATGCAATTGTGGATGAGAGATTGATATAGAGGAGGCAAAAACTATGCCTAAATGGCTAGTGTAGACTTTATGAGATATCAAATTAAATGCACCTATGTCATGTCTTACTCGTTCAGGCTCTCATAGTGCTTGTTTTGCATCAGATTGCTATGATATGAATATCTCTAGTCTTTGTGATGAAAAATGAAAAGCCTATTTCTTTTGATGAAGCACAAAATTCAAAAAATTGGATGGCTAGCATGCAATCAAAATATGATGCTATTATGAAGAATGGTACTTGGTCTTTATGTGATTTGCCTCCAGGCAAAAAGGCCATTGGAACTAAACGGGTATACAAGTTGAAACGTAAGCACGATGGAACAGTTGAAAGGTATGAGGCTAGGTTTGTTGCAAAAGGGTATGCTCTAGAAAGAGGCATCGATTTTGATGAGACCTTTGCACACACTTGCCGAATGGACATCATTCATAGCATATGTGCACTTTCAACCCATCATGGTTGGAATGTATATCTGTTGGACCTTAAAATTGCATTTTTGAATGGTGACTTACATGAAGAAGTGTATGTTTTTCAACCATGTGGTTTTGTGTAGAAAGGGCATGAATACAAAGTGCGCAGGTTGAAAAAGGCATTATATGGTTTGAAGCAAGCACCACATGCTTCGTATGGAAAGATACATGCCTACTTGATTGCACATGGCTTTGAGAACATTCCAACTAAGAGCACCTTATATGTTAAGCATGCAAATGATGTGCTTTTGATCATTGTTGTCTATGTCGATGACATGTTGCTCACTAGTCCCAATGATAAACATATTGCTGATTTTAAGGCTAATTTGCATGCCTCATTTGAGATGTCAGATTTGGGGCATTTGCATCATTATTTGAGCATTCAATTTAAGCAAGTTGATGGTGTAATAGCTTTGTGTCAAACAAAATATATTGACACATTATTGCAACGCTTTAGTCTTGAAGATTGCAAACCTATTGACACTCTTATGGAAATAGGTTTATGGTTGAGTCTTCATGATGTTGGCGATGCACTTGATGTCATTCTCTATCAACAATTTCTTGGATGCTTGATTTACTTATGCTAACTCGGCCTGATATTCAATTTATTGTCTCACAGATGAGCAGGTTTATGCATTACCCAGGTGTCAAGCATTGGCAAGAAGTTAAGCACATCCTTCACTACTTGAGTGGTACCCAACTACTTGGATTGTTTTATCCCAAGGGGGATCACTATTGCCATATTACATGCTTTATTTTACTTTGACTCAGTTAGTTGCTATAATACTCGTGTGTCCATGAGTGGTTTTTGCTTCATGCTTGGTAGCTCATGTATATCTTGGTTGAGCAAGAAGCAACCTACTATAGCCACTTCTAGTTGTGCAGCTTAATATAGGGTAGCTTTCACAATGATTATCGAGTGTGTGTGGCTCCAATGCCTTTTGGCTAGTTTGTGTGTTGGTCAGTTTTCTCCCACCACCATCTTCACTAACACTCAGAGCACATTGCAAATTGCAAGGAACCCTCCCTTCCATGATTGCACTAAGCACATTAAGGTGCACTATCATTATTTCAAGGAGAGGTTTACTAGAGAGATCTGTTTGGCATACATGCCCACATAGGAGAACGTTGCAGACCTTTTGACAAAGGCTTTGCCTAGAGAGAAGTCTAAAGCTTTCCACAAAGCTATGGGCTTACTTCCTTTTATGGATTGAGTCTACATAGCTTGGCACTTCCTTATTCATTAGTGCGAGCTCCTTGTTCACCGCATCACTCCCACTCGGGATTTGTTGATATATTTCCATAGTGAAGTGTGTCAACACACTTAAGACCCTCGAGGTACTTACATACAATAGGGAACCAACTTGAGGTGGACACCGACGTCAAAGGCCTAGAGATCCCTGACAGTAAAGAAACCTTGCAGGAGGGTTACACTACAAGCAAAGAAGACGGCTTTACTACTAGCAACGAAGATAACATGGATAGTGAAAGCTCCATCATCGGATCGAGTATTCCGGAAACGGAGCTGAAAACGGTGCCCTGTTCTTCCCAGCAGGAGGCATCCCGCAAAGGAAAACAACCTATGGAGTTACCGTGGAAAAGCCCCACAAGAACCTATTGCTAACTCGGGATCCGATCCGAGCGAAAAAGAAAGATGAACCCAAGAAAAGAAAGGACAAAGCTCCCTCCCGCAAAGAGGGATTACTACGACAATGATCATCATCTCGTTAAATGCTAGAGGGCTAACCGACCCCTCAAGAGCAACCATCATTGGCCAATGGCTTCGCGACATTAGCCTAAACCCAGATTTTGTATGTATCCAAGAGATTAAAATTGACGGAGAAGACCTCCAGAAACGGCTTAGACATGTCTCCTCGACCCATGTTTGGATTTCAACGGCACATCAGCGGGGGTCCGGTGGAACGGTAATCGGTATTAATCAACGCTGGTTTGAAAAGCTTGAGAACTCCACTGAAGATGAATGCCATCGATGGATTGCTGTCTCTTTCGGTGCTCCCTTTTGTTTTACCTTAGTTTCTTTGTATGCCCCTAACGGGGAGTTAGAGAGACTTAACACTTGGGCCTCCTTGGACTCGCTCCCCCACAACGTGCTTATTTGTGGTGACTTCAACATGGTTGAGGACCCTATGGACAGATGGATGGGCAGGGGTAGGGTCATCGATTGTCGCGAGAAAGAAACGTGGGACAAAACTAAACTACACTTGGATCTGGTCGAATTCAAAGACCCGAATGGCTTTTCTTGGTCTAATCTCCAAGCAGGCGAGGACCTAAGGAAAGCTAGATTTGATAGATGCTACATTTCTCAGAGCTTTACTCATTAGTGGGGCCACCCTTCCCTCTCGCAACGCACCGACCTCACCATCTCTGATCACTACCCGATCGTCATCACCTTTCAACCCCCCACCAAGATCCGTAAGGCTCCTTGGTTCCATGCTAGTGTGCCCTCCTTCTCTCTCCCCTCCGTCCATCAAGAAATTTCTGATGTGTGGAAGGAGGCATTCGCCTCTGGCTTGTCCCCAGCCAAGTGTTGGAGAAGCGCGGTCGATAAGTCACGACAGATCATGATTAGATCCAGGAAGATGCTAGAGACTGTGCGGCGGGCCCGTAGAGAAGCTCTATATCATAGACTCTGGAGGCTCGAGGAGGAAGTGAACAAAGGAAAATCTCAAGCCCAGAAAGGTCTTCGAAAAATTAGAGCGCTGCTGTGATACGAGGAAGAGATATAAAGGAAAAATTTGCAAATTTTCTTCAAGGAGTGGTGGGCTGGCAAAGCCGACAAACCCACCAAAGAGATGTGCCGTATCCTCAAAAGGAAACACAACAGAGAATCGATCCCCTTATTGCTAGACGCAAATGGTAATGTATGCAATACGGAAGAAGATAATTTTGGGATCATTGAAGGGCACTTCACGAGACTCCTGGGGACCTCAAGCTCCCTCTCCCATCATAGAAGGGACTGTATGGCAGCCATTTCTAGGGTTTCCCCCCACAGGATTCCACCCAACCTCCACTCTCTGCTTCATGCCTCTATATCTGAAGCCGAAATCATTGAGGTCATCGATGCCCTCCCTTCAGGTAAAAGCCCGGGACCCGACGGACTCACTAATGAGTTCTTTAAATCCTTCAAGTTGGTGGTTGCCACCCCTCTTCGCTTGGTTTGGCAAGAGGCACTCAAGTTTGGTGCGCTTCCTTCTTGTATCAACAATGGCATTATCAAGTTAGTACACAAAAAAGGGGAAAAGAATAGAATAGAGAACTGGCGTCCCATTACAATGCTCCAAACAGGATACAAGATCATCGCCAAAGTCATTGCCAACAGAATCTCTTCCCACTTGAGAGCGTGGTTAAGCGAGGACCAAAAAGGTTTCATCAAAGGCAGGTCAATTTTGGAAACCATTATAGATACCTGGGAAGGTCTTGAATTTGCAAATGAGTCTAAACAAGAAGTAGTATTCCTCAAGATCGACTTTGATAAAGCCTACGACAGGCTAGAATGGGACTATATTCTACAGTCGCTACAAGATCTTGGATGTAGTCAGAAATTCACCAAGATGATCGCGACCCTTCTCGGAAACGCATCGACCCAAATTAACATTAATGGAAAACTTTCAAAGGTGATCAAACTTAAAAGATCTATCAGACAAGGGTGCCCATTGGCTCCCCTTCTCTTTGCCATTGCCACGGAAGGGCTTAGCAGGCTTGTGGAGCATCAGGTGGAAGCTGGTAACATTAAAGGCCTTCGTTTGCCGCATGACCACAGTCAGATCACCATGAGACTTTTTGCCGATGATATGAACGCTTTTGTTCACAATGATAGTACCAGCCTGGAGACGTTCTGGAAGTGTCTTGCTACCTTTTGTGAAGCCTCTGGTTCCATAATCAACCACTCTAAGACCGCCTTTAGAGCTATTGGTGGATCACAGCCCGACCTTCTCATTGATCATGGCTGTCAAATCATTCCGCAGGGCCAAATTTTTCGGCTTCTTGGGATTCCCTTGGGGTTTGGCGTCTCTATGGAACAGCGGTGGAACTGGGTGCTTGCCAAGCTCGAAAACAAGCTTAACTATTGGAGAGGTATGCAAATCAATCTTGCTGGTCGTGCTATGGTTATCAACACGTTCCTCTTATCATCTACCATTTATTTCCTTTCTTGTTGGAGACCGAAAGAGCAAGATCTGTCCAAACTGGATAGTATTTGTAGAAACTTCCTTTGGACGGGCGACCACAATAGGCGGGGGGTGCCTAAAATCAAATGGTCCATCTGCACCAGCCATAGAGATAGTGGGGGACTTGGTATCTTGGACATTGGGTGCATGGCTAACAAACTGTCGGCCAAATGGATGATTAAGGCTTGGTGCAATGGGGAGGCCTCGTGGGCCAAGCTGATCCTCAGAAACAAGAATGAGCTGGCGCTCACGGGTTTCCCAAATTGGAAGAATCTTGACATCTTGACCTTGCTGTTTTCCCCGATCCCCGTCTTCCCGAAAGGTTCTAATCTGGTGTGCTCCCTTTGGAAGAGTTGGAATAAAGTCAAAAGCTTCACAAGAATCAGTGAAGACTGGAAGTGGGCTGCCGGTATCAGACAAAACGACTCTATCTGGTTTCCGATCCATGGCATCCGGAGTGTGGAATCTTGGAACATTCAAAATGCCAAGAAGCTATGGAACAAAGGCTTCAAAAAATGGAAACATCTCTGGAAACAAGACACCAACCGTTGGATCAGCTTTGAGGATATTGACCCTAGCATCAACATTTCGCATGAAGAATGGAACACTTTGCAAAGCAGATGTCTCGCCTGGGACCGACACAAAGTTCGCCTTCTCATGGGACACGACATGTCGAGCTCGCTTGGTCTT
>CM035418.1:26968680-26973680 GCA_020310875.1 Ceratopteris richardii | reverse complement strand
TCCTTCCATAGTGTAAAGTTTTGAGCAAGCAAGCACTCAATCTTTAAGTTGGAAGGTAAGCTATCTGTGGCTAAAAGCATTTTCATAAACGGGCTCTAGATTGAGAGAACCAAGTGTTAAAAGTTATAGGTGTCTAAATCGACTTCTCAGAAGAACAGTTTTAGACATAGATTACTTATTGAGATCATTTATCAAGATATACTGAATCTTTTGGAGTAATTCAATGTGGAGAAGGTGCGCAAACTATAGCTGACACCTTGTGCAAAGTTTCATAAAAAAATTTACACAATTCATAAGTTAATGAGAGAGATATGTGCAACAGACTTTCTGTGTAGTCATCTCCTTCACAGATTTTTCAAAATCTTTATAATTGATCATTGATCCTCCAAAATTGGTGAAGGTTTGAGTTATTATTGTTATAGAGGTGCTCTAACTACAAGATTAGCTTGTTCTTTTGGAGATTAACACTCTCCATCAGTGGTATCAGAGCAGGAAGCATCAGAATTGAAGGAAGGAGGATCTCGACTGCTGCAGTTGTAAAGAATTCAACATCTGAAGGTTCAAAAGGTGAAAGCTTGAGGGCAAAGCTTGAGAAGGAGGTCATATGACATCAAGGAAGACAAAAGGAACATTATTCAAAGTAAAGGTACATTTATTACTCATACAATTTGAAGGATTCAATATACAGGTGAAGTAAGGATGGGAGGTTCTCTTCAGATAGAGAAGTTGGATAGAGAGAACTATCGAGCATGGTCAATGAGGATGGAAGCTTATCTTATGAGCAAAGACTTGATAGCTTATATTACAGGTGAAGAAGAAAAGCCTCAATTCAGAGATCCTAGTGTTCCAACTAGGGAGGAATTATCAGATTTGAAGAATTGGATGAAGAGAGATGCTCAAGCTAGGAGCATTATCTATATGGCAGTCAATGACTACTTGCTACCTCATATTAGAGGTCTTGAAAGTGCAAGTGATATATGGAATGCTTTGGAGGAGCATCTCCAAAACACCACAAAGTCAAGGAAGGCATCTTTGTGGGCAAAATTTACCACTTTCAAGAAGAAGGCCTCTCAATCCATCTCAGACTATGTAACAAGGATGAAGGACATTGCAGATGCATTAGGAGCAGTTGATGAAGACATTGAGGAGGATAAGGCAAATCCTCACAGGGTTGAGAGGTGATGACAAATGGAAGCCATTCATTTTGTCTACTGAATTATCACTTGATCATTTTACTCCTGACTTAAATCAGTTGCTAGGACATATGTTAACCTTTGAGCAGGATGTCAAAGGTGAAGGTGACAAGAGTAGAGGACATGCAATGTATTCAAAGGATAAGAAGAAAATAAGCAAAGGGAAGCAACAAGCAAATGAAGATGAAGGCACAACTAGTCAAGCCAACTTCCTAAGAGGAAGAGGAGGTGGCAAAGGTAGAGGAAGAGGCAGGAGTAATAAAGATGGAGTCAAAGCTTGCTGGATTTGTGGTAAGACAAATCACTTAGCTAATGATTGTTGGCATAATACTCAGAGTAGTGGTGGATATAATCAGAACTTCAATTCAAGAGGAAGAGGTGGCAAAAATCAAAGAGGTAATTTCAGAGGTAGAGGTTACTTTGGAAGAAATGCAGGTAGAGGATTCCAAAGTCAACAATACAACAATACCTACTACAATTATGCTTCAGATCAGAAGGAAGATTCAACATTGATAATGAATGCAACTTGTGAAAGGCAAAGTGAAGACCAAAGAGTCTTTTACATTGACTCAGGGTGTAGCAATCACCTGAGTGGCAACATAGCTTTGATGACTGATTTGGAAAATAAGGTAACTAATCATGTAGTTCAAATAGGTGACAATACAAAGCACAATGTGAAGTCAATTGGATCAGTGAAGGCCAAGGATGGTAGCACACTCTTGAGTAAGGTCTTGTATGTTCCTACAATTCCTAAGAATCTGATAAGTGTAGGACAAATTGTTGAAAAAGGTTATGAAGTTAGATTCACTAATGAAGGAGTGTTTGTGGAAGACCCTAGCAATGGGTATAAACAGATTGTTTCAGGGAAGAAAGAAGGAAGATTATTCACATTGAAGATGCAAGGTAATGTTGGTCATGCCTTGTTTACTTATGGAGGACATAAGATCTCTAAGTTAGATCTTTGGCACAAGAGGCTTGGACATTTCAATGAAAGAGGTATCAAAGATATGGTTAACAATGGTTCAGTGCTTGGATTGCCTAATGTTGCAGGTCAACATATGACATACATATGTGAGGCATGTCAATTAGGTAAGGCTCATAAGCAATCTTATTCCAAGCATGGTTTTATGTATTCAGAGAAGCTTGAATTGGTACACAGAGATGTGTGGGGACCATCAAAAGATTTTAGTATCAATGGTTCAAGGTATTATGTGATTTATGTTGATGATGCTACCAAATGGATCACTATCTATGTGATCAAAGAAAAGTCAGAAGTATTCGATACATTCAAACACTATCATGTGTATGCAGAGAGAATTATAGGTCATAAATTGAAGAGACTAAGGTCAGATGGAGGGGGAGAGTATTTCTCTAATGAATTCAGTGATTACTTGTGGAATGCAGGTATAAAAAGGGAAGTTACTTGCAGGTACTCTCCTCAGCAAAATGGTGTAGCAGAGAGAAGAAATAGAACTCTTGTTGAGTTTGCAAGGTTAATGATGAAGGAGAAAAATTGCCCTAATTATTTGTGGGCTGAGGCTGTAAATATAGCTACTTATTTGGTTAATAGGTTACCATGTAAAGCTTTGCAGGGTATGAGACCATATGAGGCATGGTGGGGTAAGAGACCTACCTTGGATCATTGCAAAGTATTTGGATGTTTGGCATATGCATATGTGCCATCCCAATTAAGACGCAAATTGGAACCTAAAGTTGAAAAGTATGTATTCATTGGTTATATTGATAAGCAGATGGGATATAGGTTGTGGAGTCCATCCACAAAACAATTCCTTGTATCAAAGGATGTTACATTTGATGAGCAAGGTACTTGGTATGCAGGTACAATCAATATTAATGCAGGTGATGAAGAAGTTGTGAACCAAAAGAAAGGTAAATCAAAGGTTCAGATATTTGATGAAGAGGAGAATAATGAAGTGCATGTTGAAGTTGAAGAAATGCCAAGATTTGATCCTGAGTGTGATGAACCAGAAACCTCAAGGAGTGGAGAACTCAGAAGGTCATCAAGACACAAGTGGCAACCTACAAGGTATAGCTATGACACTTCTTTTTTGGCTACCAAAGATTATGCTTATATGATATAGGCATATGAAGACCCTTCTACATATGAAGAGGCAAAAGGTAAGGAAAATTAGGAGAAAGCTATGCAGGAAGAGTATGAAGCATTGATGGAGAATCAGACATGGGATTTAATTCCTAAACCAAAAAGCCAGAAGATCATTGGATGCAAGTGGGTCTATAAGACAAAGAGGTATGCAGATGGAAGTGTGTCTAGGTATAAAGCTAGACTTGTTGTGAAGGGTTTTGCTCAGACTTATGGTATAGATTATGATGAGACCTATAGTCCTGTGGCAAAGATGACAACCATCAGGACACTCATAGCTATTGCTGCATGTAAAGGTTGGAAATTATGTCAATTAGATGTGAAGAATGCTTTTTTGAATGGTTATATTTTAGATGATGTTTTCATGGAGCAACCCCAAGGATTCAGAGATGAAAGGTATCCAGAGTATGTATGTAAGCTCAAGAGAGCTTTGTATGGTTTGAAGCAGGCCCCAAGGGCATGGAATTATAGACTTGTGAAGTTCTTGAAAGAACTTGGATTTCAAGTGTCAAAGGCAGATAGTAGCTTGCTTGTTAAAGCAAGTGATGATGGATTCATTTACATGTGCATATATGTTGATGATATAATTCTTACAGGTACAGATGTGAAAGGCATTCAAAGCCTAAAGAAGTAAATGGAGAAAGAATTCAAGATCAGTGATTTGGGAGACTTGTCATATTTCTTGGGCATGGAGATTTCATATACTCAACATGGAGTGTGTGTGACTCAAGAAAGGTATTTGAAGAACTTGTTGATCAAGTTTAAGATGAATGATTGCAGGGTAGCACCTACTCCAATGGAGGTGAATCACAAATTAAGTAGATATGGAGGAGAAGAGTTTAAGGACATGAAACTATATCAGAGTTTGTTTGGTAGTTTGATTTATGTTACTTTAACTAGACCTGACTTGTCATATGCAGTTGGAGTATTATCTCAATTCATGCATTGTCCTAGGAAAGAACATTGGATTGCAGGTCAAAGAGTGTTGAGGTACATTAAGGGTACACTCAAAGAAGGTTTGTATTATGGTTTTACATCAGATACAAACATCAAGATATATAGTGATGCAGATTGGGCAGGTAATCCTAATGATAGGAGATCAACTTATGGATACTTGTGTTATGTGGGAGATAAGTTAATTTCTTGGTGTTCCAAGAAGCAAAACACAGTTGCTTTGTCATCTACAGAAGCAGAGTACAAAGGTATGGTTGAAGCTGCAAAGGAAGTGATATGGCTTAAGACTCCGATGAAGAGTTTTGACATCATTTAGAGTACACCCACTATTCATGGAGATAACATGAGTTCATTGTATTTAGCTGCTAATCCAGTTTTTCATGCCAGGACCAAACACATTGAGATTCAGTATCACTTTCTAAGAGAGAAGGTGATGGATAAAGAGATTGAAGTTATACATACTTCAACAAAAGATCAGATAGCTGATATGCTAACCAAAAGCTTGGATGGACCAAAGCTACAGAGATTCAAAGACATGGCAGGTATAAAGAAGATAGAGAAAACCTCAATTGATGATTGAGGGGGAGCTGTTGGTGCAGGGCAATCAACAATTGAAGTTTTAATGAAGGTTTGGAAGTCAAGGTCTGAAGAAAAGTTCAAGTCATGAAGCATGGAGGAAGTGCATATTCAGAAGATGAAGATGTGTACACATATGTACATTAATTCAGAGA
>CM035418.1:26953680-26961180 GCA_020310875.1 Ceratopteris richardii | reverse complement strand
TCGTATCGTGCAAAAAGTGGTATCATATTCTGACCATTCTGGTATCGTATCATCCATAATTCCAGTATCGTATTGTGAGAGTTCCAGTATCGTATCGTGTGATTTGCTAGTATCATATCGTGCAAGAGACAAGTATCGTATCGTCCACTAACTTGGTATCGTATCGTCGAATGCAGAGGTATCATATCGAGTAAATTCTGGTATCATATCGTCTCACTCGGTGGTATCGTATCGCAGGAGGTTTCTAGTATCATATTGTGTTGAAACGGGTATCGTATCGTTTGTGTGGTATTGCCAAGAGTGGTATCGTTTAGAACCACTTAAGCTATTTTAGGGCAAAAGTTGAAGAGTTTGAGGACTTAATTGAGGGGAAGTAGGAAGGCAACATAAGCCCAGAAGGGTGAATGAACTTGAGATCATGACGGGTGCTAAGTAGCCAGAGGAGTGTCATTTCATCAATAGGAAGTGCAACCCAAGCAAGTCATCACTCTATCTATACGGACACCTCTAGTGATTCAGAGGAGGAGCTAACCATGGCCTCATAAGACATGCATGGTTATGTCCCTAGGGAGAACTTTATGTCAATTGTAGAGGGGGAATACTGCACCTCTCTACAATATGTGTCCACTAATCCACAAGGGATCCAGTATTTACGTGGATGGATTAAATAGGTCTGTTGCAAGGATGGTAAACTCTACTAAATCAGCATTATTGCCAAGATCCACAGTCAAGTATGAAGGAGGAGTGTACATGGATAAACTAGGTCACATCTATGTGGTAACAGAAAACCCAGATCAGATCAACGAGAGAGGAGAATTGGAAGGACAAGGAAACTCGGGGAGACCTGACCCTGAAGAGTTAGTAACTACACCAAGAGGCAAGTCAATGGTGACTCGAGTCTTGAGAGGGGATTTGATACCTCAAGATGATTACCTATTAGACATCTACTTAATCCATAGGTAAGACCTCCTGTTACAAATTGATTCACCCACACGAGGACAGGAAGTAAGCCCAATGACTTTCTATGAGTTAAAGGATCCTGAAGATGAGTCTAGAGTCACATACCTAGACCAAAACCAAAGAAGATATTTGCCGGTAGATGCCGTTGATAGATCTCAATTGAAGTATATGGGGTTGCCTGTATTCCCTCTGCGAGAATAGGCAACTACCTCCCACAATCCTTTTGGAACGCATCTAGAGCCAGAGAATACAATGTCAGGACAAACGAGCCAACGAAGTGTTCCCAACCAAACTCATGTGCAATTTACAATGCCAAGAGTGCAATCACACAACCAAACCTACTCAGGAATGGGTAACCTAAATCGTCCACCAATTAGGCCAAGGCCACAACCAGGAGTGCAGCCTAGGGTACCTCCATTTTGACCAGCAATTCTTGTGATGCCCAGACCACCAGAACCGATAAGAAGGCTAAGACCAATTCAAGTGGCCAAATATATGAGAAATCACTATGACAAAATGGGAGAACCCTATGATCACATAGCTGAGTTTAAACAAGTATTACGAGCCGAGCAAGTGGATGATTTCTTTGTGCAGTATGAATCCTTTGGACTTACCCTCACAGGGACATCCTTGACTTGGTTCCAACCATTTGGTCCAAATCAGTTTGCAAATATTGAGCAATTTTTCAAGAGTTCACTGGAGAATTCATCAAGAGGGGAATTAAACACAACTCATCATCCCTAATCCATAGCTTCAAACAGAACCCAAATGAAACGGTGAAAATAGCTGTCCGAAGATTTAATCAATATGTCGATAGATGTCCAACAATAGAAAGACCCTCCCGGTAAAAAATGATATCACTATTCTTGGATGGATTGATTAATGGGACATTGAGAACCCTAGTCTACGTGAAATGGCTCCAGACATTGAGCGAGTGTCTTCAAGTATGTATTGACCTAGAGGACAACCTAGCTGACGATCTCAAAAGTACACCAAGCCCTACTAAATCAGAAGACACTAGAAGTATAGTGACATCTAACTCCAGTAATGTAGAGGAGTTAGCAGAATTGGTAGCCAAGAAGTTAGGAGTCCAAGGATAGAGGAATTATCAGCACCCATCAATGAGAATACCCATGTTACGACGATGCAGCCTATGCGGTGGAGATCATCCATCTCACATGTGTGCAAGAGGAGGAATAGGCATGCCTCAAGCTTATCCATACAATAGGAAGCCACCTCAAGGACCCAACCTGTACTGCCATAGAGAGCAGAAATACTGAGCCAAGAAGGGAGATTCCAAGATACAACCCCTATCCAGGCCCACAAGGAGCACCTAGACCATATGAACAAGGGAAATATGGACAATCGCATGCAGTATTAGGACAACAACCACCCCTCCCATAGAATGTAGTGCTAGTTAAATACACTCAACCAGAGGAAAACATGGAGAGAGCCATAGTACTAGCTACACCATTAGCTAGTATAGAATCAACGAATCAGGGATACGAGCAAACCCAAGGAGAATACTACCCCTATGACACCAGTTGATGGAGTATGACCAAACTTATGACCAACCATACTATGGTTATGAGGGATATGACAACACCTATGGGCTGGAGTTTGCAACCCTAATGTACACCACACCCAAGGCACCAACACCCATGAGACCACCCATTAGACCACCTGTGCCAAAAGGACCATGCTGTAGATGTGGAGGAGACCACTTCATAAGAGAGTGCACTCTGCCATATAACCCACCACCTCCTAGGACTTGGGAAGGGTACTGCAATGAATGTGGGAAGGAACATCTATTTAGGGACTGCCCAAAGAATCCCAATAAGACTCATAATACAGCACAAATCAATGTGATTGAAGTAATTGAATCATCAGGCAGTGACAAGGAGTACACATTACCACTAAAAGCTATCACACAAGCAGAAGCCAAAGTAGACTCTGAACAAGAAAAGAATAAAAACCTAGAACCCAAAATACAGGTAGTGGAAGATTCCGAAGTCCCACGTGAGAGTACCCAAACAAAGAAGAACCAAAGTTGGAAGGATAGAAGGGAAAAACTTAGAGACAAATGGATGAAAAACTAAAGTAAGGAGGACAAGAAGAACATGAGAGATGGTAAGAAACCTGAGAAACCGGAAATACGAGAAGAAACCCCACTTACATCTCATACACAAGAACTAGACAAGCTAGGATCAATCTTAGCAGACCCAAGACCAGACGATCTGGACATGTGGCTGAAAGCTTACCAAGCTAGAATCACGACTGGACCAAACATAGAGCAACATGAAAAACTTTACCCACAAGGGGAATTAGAGAAGGAGAGACTTGCGATATGCAGAAAGCTCATAGAGGTAGCTCAAGCCACTCTAGAAAGACTATCCTAGTCCTCCCAGAGACAAGAATATATGAGAACCAATACAAGAGTGTTTTAAAGAGAATGACCAAAAACCAAAAGAGGAAGATAGTAAGGAAGAACTACCTATCACTCAGAACAAATCAATTTCTGTAATCCCTGAACTAGAAGTTGAGTGGCCAAGAGAGTTGTGGGCCAGGATTCGGGAAGACCAATGGAAAAAGAATGGAAATTCAAGACCACCCTTTGAGGAATTAGATGTTGAGGATGATCAACCAACCCCAAATTTGGATGAGGTATATGAAGAGGTTTCAATGTTAGACTGAAATAGGGAGGAAGCACACAACATTTCTACCCTACTGAACTACATGGGAGAATATGAGAAAGAATCCATAATCTTCCATGCTCCCATAGTATGAGGAAAGGAAAATGATTCTTCAGGTAAGACCTCTCACAATCTAGTAGAACTCAAGAAGACCAAGGTACGCTATCGGATGACTGTGGAAGAATTACTACGTGCCAAGCCACAAATATGGAAATAGTTACCGAAACAGTTGAAATTAGAGAATGAGGAGAATAAAAAAGAAAATAAAGAAACTGAAGTCCCTTCTACTATACAAATCCCAGTGGATAAATTTGGAGAATTTAGTGAAGGAGGCGAGGGAAACACATGTTTATCCATCACATATAATGAATACATGACCAAAGCCATTCTAGACACAGGGGCAGGTGTAGGCATAGCCACCAAAGAGATTTGGGAGAAATGGGGAAAGCCAGCCCTGCGACCAACATGTATGAAGCTTCAATTAGCAGATGGCCATGTAGAGAGACCCCTTGGAATACTGGAGAAAATTAAGCTAGCCACATGCGGAGTGGAGTTTGAGCACACATTACCTATATGTCAATTTGGAAAAGTGAATAATTATGAAATGATATTAGGACGACCATTTATGAGACAACTCAGGGTAGTACAAGACTGTGGAAGAGACGCTTTATACCTACAACATCAAAGAACTACTACCAAGATAAATTTGCATACATTTACATATAGGGATGTACCCCCACTACAATGGAATCCCATACACAAGGAAGAGGATGACTTGTCAATTCATAGTGCCGGTTCAAGTGACCAAACATGGATGCATGAAGATGCCCAATTATGGATGTGTAAGGAAGCAAAGAGAGAAGAGAAAAAAACTCAAATATGGCCTATCGGACATCAAAATTACCGACCCTTAGAGGATCCTATGTATATGCCCCACGTTTTCCCTGATGAAGCATTCAAACCACACAGTTGGATGGAGATTCTAGCCACCTTGGATGTAAATGAAGAGGTATTAACCATGAATGGATGTGTGGACGAAGAAGGTTATGATGTAAGCTTTTACATGGTAGTCCTTCAGGAGGTAGATGTAGGAGAAGTGTTAGAAAAGGAATGGAAGGAAGAGCATGAAAGCATAGAGATGGAACCAGAGTTTGATTCAGAGGAACGATATTTAGAAGCAATCCAAGCCAATAACAAAGAAGGAACGCCCAAGGTGTTAGAAATAGAAGCAGTTGAGATGAGACCAAACCCATGAGGAAACGTTAGATAATGCCGAATCAACCCCAGATCTGTTTGAAATCCCAGAACACTTCAAAAGATATGAAGTAGAGAGTGGAAGATAGCCATTCAGATGCCTAAAAGAGAGGCAAGGGAAGGAGAAGCATATGACAACAAGGAACAAACAAAGAAAGTAATAGTGACTATGGAAGATGGGGAAGAAAGATGCACGTACATAGGAAAAGATGTGTCACATGAGGAGGGAGAAGAATTGATAAGATTAATTCGAGAGTATCGGGATGTGTTTGCATGGACCTACAAGGACCTCAAAGGTGTAGAACCATCCATTTGTTCTCATCAAATATCAATGACACCTGAAGCAAAACCATTGAAGCAATGCCCTTACACTTATAATGATGTCTATTCAACAAAAAATTAAGGAGGAGATAGACAAACTATTAGCAGCCGGATTCATTTACAACATAGAACACACCGAATGGGTGTCACCATTAGTGGTCGTACCCAAAAAGAATGGGAAGTTAAGAGTGTGTATTAACCTAAAGAAAGTAAATGCAGCTACGATATGTGATAGCTACCCGTTACCTATCACTGATCACCTCTTGGAAAGAGTTGCAAGTAAGGAAGTCTATAGCTTCCTCGATGGATTTTCTAGATAAAACCAAGTGGCTATTGCTACAGAGGACCAACATAATACTACATTCGCAACTGAATGGGGATTCATGCTTTTTTGATGTCTTTTGGACTCACAAATGCCCTTGCTACTTTCCAAAGGTTGATGTGTCATGTCTTCAAGGAATTCCTAAGAAAGAGTATGGAAGTATATGTAGAAAACTTATGCACATACTCAGGTAGAAGACAGGAGCATATAAAGTAATCCTAGAGCTTCCAAGACCGAAAAATGCGAAGGAAGTGCAAGCATTCATGGGTCATTGTAGATACTATCGTAGATTTATTCACATGTACGCCATCATTGCCAAGCCACTCTATGGATTATTAACCCAATTCACATGGACAGATGAATGTGAGAAAGCATTTAATGAACTAAAAAAAATGACTCAGTACTGCACCTACTTTGAAAGCACCCAATTGGAACAAGCCTTTTCATATTCATGTAGATGCCTCCAACTACACAATAGGATGCATTCTAGCTCAACCTACAGATGAAGGAAAATTGGACCACCCTATTGCCTATGCGAGCAGACAACTAAATCAAGCTGAAAGAAACTATACAACTATGGAACAAGAAGGTTTAGGAATGGTGTCCACAGTGAAGGAATTTAGACACTACCTTCTAGCCAACAAGTTCAAGTTCTTCATATATCATCAGGCCATATTGTACTTAGTCAATAAGCCCTGTAACACAAGAAGAATAGTAAGATGGTTTCTGTTACTAATGGAGTTCAACTTCGAAGTGATAGTAAAAAAAGGAAATACCCACATAAGAACTGATAATCTATTTAGGTTAACACATGGAGAACCACCTAACGGAATAGCAGATGATTTAGTAGACACTTACCTGCTCAATTTGGAGGTATGTCCTAAGTGGGCAGAGAAGTTAATTTCAATACTCACCCATGGACCACAACACCCAATTAACAAGGAGATTAGGAAGGGAATTTTGCAATCGTGTAACTTACACATCGTAGTAGGAAGTGTGTACAATAAAGAACATAACAGTGTATTGTCAAGATGTGTAGAAGAAGACGAACAAAAGACCTTGATTGAGCAAGCTCACATAAACAGATGGAGAACGCACAAGGGAACCCATGGAAATCTAAGGGAATTAAAACGATTAGGACTTTATAGGCCTGATATGCCTAAGGATGTTCATGAATATGTTGGTAGTTGCACGGAATGTCAAGGAACTATCCCGGAAGACCATACATCATTACCCTTCTCTACAATAGCACCAGGCTGCAATAGGGCATTGGTGAAATTCTCAAAGACACGAGAGCATGAGGAAGGAACAAGTCTAGCTAGAAAGCGATCCCTAGAAGATATGAGTAAGGACTATGTTATATTGGGGAAGCAATTATTTAGAAGAAGAAAAGACAATTAGCTACGACTATGTGTGCATGAAGGGAATTACTTACCCGTATTAGAAATGGCACATGCAAGTGCTGCAAGAGGACATTTCTCAGTCAAAAGAACTGTAAAAATGATTCTCTTTGCAGGCCTATGGTGGACAACTCTACACATGGATGTAGACACCTACATACGAAGTTGTGGGGTATGCCAAAGAGCTAAGTACCCTATTAAACCAAATGACATGCCTATGAGACCCATGGTTTGTGTGAGAGCCTTTTCCAAATGGGGTATTGATTTCATAGGACCAGTTAACCCACCAACCAAAGGGTCACACACAGAGTACATAATAGTGGCAACATATTATCTAACTAAATGGATAGAAGCAAAAGCAACTAGAAAAAATGATGCTCAGACCACAACCAATTTTCTCTTTGAACACATCTTTACTCGCTTTGGACTACCTATAGAGATAGTAAGTGATTGAGGAACACAAATCATTAACGAAGTAATATAGTCCTTGATGAATGAATTCCTAGCGATTCATAAAAAATCAGCCCCTTATCACCCTCAAGCCAATGGT